>VYZW01030337.1:1198-16707 GCA_013401315.1 Balaeniceps rex | reverse complement strand
CTTTCAGTTACAATAAAATCTGCTGAGTATGTTTCCAATGTTTGTGATAGAGAACATTTTTAATAAATCTGCCATTTAAAAACAGGCTGTCTGTGCACTTCTACTATTAGTGTCTTCTTATTTCTCTGCCAAAATGGAGAGTGGAAGTGAGGAGACCTTTTGAAAAGTTGGGATTCGATCCAGAGATTACATACTAGTTCATACCAATACACTTGACATATTCTATTTAGCTACTTGTGGCATATCAGTTTCAGATAACATGTGCCTGGTATTCTAATATGCTCCTCTCATCTGTAGAGAGAAAACAACCCAGTCAAAAAAGACAATTTCTGCACTCACCAGAAGCAGAAGTGCTTCATTCACATGATTAATGGTTTTCCTGGGATGTGCATATTCACCTCTTCTTTGAGGGCTCCTGTTCAGACTATTTCTTTTGTCATGCACTAATTAGTTGCCTCAGAGGGCTGTAGTATATATAGTTTAAATATCAAATGGTAAAGCCAGAAAGAACAAACATACATCTTATTTGCCTCAGAAATGATGTATTAATTTGAAAATACATAAAATCAGTAACTATTTTCCTGATTTGACCCTACAGTGAAAACAACAAACCCAGAACACAAAGAATAGGGAAGAACTGAAATTATTCAGAACAATTTGCTCCTGAATAAGTCCTGTAATGGACCTGCTCTACAGGGTGCCATTAAAATGAGTGATCTGGGAGAGCTGAGGCTGGTCTGTGCCTCTCTGAATGGGCAGAAGCACTAGCTGACAAACACAGCATCTGATACTTTCATGTCAGCAGCACTGGCAGCTCCAGGAGGTACCCTTCATCCTTTCCCAGCTGTCCATTCCTCTCTGCACTGCCTCCCCTCCTCTCCCAGCTGTACAGACCCAATTATTTATGAGGCCAGATGAAGAATCAGATGAGAAGTATTTTTAATTCAAACCAGTTCACATATGTTTTTAGCACAGTCCTAACAAACAGTTGTGTCAACACAAGTGAAGGGGTGACACAGGGACAAGAACAAGCAGCCAGGGATGAAACAGCCTAAGCGCATGTGGAGAGGGCAGGACCTCTGCATGCTGACTTTGCCAGCAAAGAGAACATAACATAAAGTTTCAACTCCACACAGTCAATTACAGCTATGTGAAGTGATAGTAAAATCCTGCCAGTCATCTATCACTTTACAATCACTTTGCATAGTTAAAAATTATGAAGAAAGAGGCCAAATAATAGATCCAAGATTTGGAACGAGTAGTTCCAAACTAAGTGGTTTTGGATGAGTCTGCCCACACACCATGCCAAGGTGCTGTGGTCTGCCAAGCAGAAAGTGCTGCTAGCCTTACCACCACCTTCTTCTCCAGCCACCTACAACCTTTGGCTAATGACAAAGTGCAAATCCTTTTGCCTGCTTGCCTGAGAGAGCTTACTCAGTCTGACACACTTCCACTTAGTCACGTCTCAAGAGGTCTAAGCCAACTTCAGTGCTAAGAAGCTGCGACTTCTACAAGGAGAACTTCAGATGAGATAAAACTTCAAAGGCCAGAAGAAGTAGCCGGTTGAGCTACACAAGTCCTACACAATAAAGAAAACCACAGTTTTGCCCTTTACACTCTGGCAAGTAGGGAATGCAGAAGTCTCATGTGTGAAGGCATATTTTTATGGAATCAACAGGCTGTTTTAAAATCAGCCTTCTGCATTCAAATCCTATTCATAGGCTGTCCAGTTTTGCTTTGCAAATTTGAAATGCATTTTTTTTTTTACATGATATTGTTCAGATCTTTAAAACTTGGGTTTTATACCAATATGTGCCTCTCATTCACCCTAAAAATTACACCAATCATAACTTACCATTATCTTTGCGAGTCTTTGTCTCCTGTAGTTTGGAGCTACTGTTTGGTGTCTTAAGCTTTGCTTTTACAAACTCTTTTTGGGGCAAGTTTATTTTCTGTTGATGTTGTCTCAGGCCTTGCACCACAGCAGCAGCTGCAATGTGAACCAGCTGGGAGGAAGGCAGTGGTCCAGTTTCTCACCTGACCTTTATCTGTGGTATCAAATACTGCTAACTAGAGGCCCACGGCACTTCAGTTCTTTGTTCTGGTAAATACGCGTCACTTTGCGTAGCATGACCTTTACTACTACTACAGTCATTCTGTACTAAGAACACAAGACACCACTGTTAACTGTGGAGAGGTAAACACTGAAGTTAAAATAATTTTTACGGTAACCTTTCCTCCATGTTAGCTATTTTCTGTGTCTCGTGGTGTTTGTTGTCAAGCAGCTTGGCACACGGTGCAATCAAGCTAGCAGTAGGTTCCATATCATATTTGCATGTATGGATCTGTTCACTTTTTCCAGCTATAATCACACTTCCTTCCAACAAAAATAATGAAGCTGTTGATTGTCAAGTTAGAGTGCAAGCTTTGTGTTGGTAAATATGTTTCTTCTGCTTTCAGAGCATAAAACCAAGCATGTGGTCTTTATAGTCTCAAAACTTTTATATTAAAAAATAAATCAATCAACCAATCAATCACTAATTACAATAGTTTGCATGGAATACTTTCAAGTATATGTGGAAAGAACATATTTCTTAACTGGCAACATTCAACTGTATTTTGAAGTTGTCTCCCCATGCTAAAAAGAAAGGGAATTTACACAAAGTATACTCAAGACACACTAGGAGAGAGCGTTGAGGAGGGAGAGAAGATAATTAAGAAGGGCGATGCATTGTATACAGCTATGGAAGAAATAATTTGGGAAGTACCCAAATTAACACATACTTATCAGACACAGTCGTTTTATGCAGGTTAATTTGCAACTGCGTTGCTCTAGAGATACTACTGAGAGGAAAGAAGCTGCTGCTGATTGTTGTGGCATAAAACATCATTGAAGATGTCTTAAAACAGGTTCTTGAGGATTTTGCCAATGCCAAGGAAGTTTTGAAGTGTTGAACTGCTGTAATAAATCCTTGTGCAAGAATTAGAACTGGGGGAAAGAGACACAACCAGAGCAATTATGCATCCCACTAACTCCCAAGAGCTTTTGGCTGCCAACCCAAATATAGAAGTTTATGGAACTAATACAGTTACTCATATTCTCAGCTAGTCTTAATTGATGCCACTTAAATGACTTAATTGCAGTTAAGCTTATTTGTGCCACCTGAATATGTATCCCAACATACAAATAAGATGATCTAAATAATTAGCCAAAACCTTAAATCGTAGACTCCCTCCATGCTATACTAGCAATTGTAAAGGGCTTAGAAAATGCAGTAACTCTGTAACATCACCATTAGATGAGCGCTCTCTTTCAATTCTATAACAAACATTAATTTTAGTCCCTTTTTAACAACAGCGAACTGATTTGTAATACTCTCAAAGCAGACAGAAAGCTTCATCTTCAAGCCAGATAGACAGTCTTGGAAATTACCTCAGTCCTTTCTGTGCTTTCCATAAAAATGAGGTAACTGCTAGCAGAAGGTTGTTGATATGTGCAAGCAAAATGTGTAACCTGGGAAATGAATTGAATCTGGAAAACTCAGGCTGCCTTTGATCTTGCCCAATGCTAAGTACTCCTGTGTCTCTGTCTCTACTGAATGACCAGGTGTGTTTTTACATCAAGATAGCTATCTTTCATTACAGTCACAGTGGCAATGAGGAATTGCTGGTTTTCCCCTCCAGGCACTAAGCTGGCTGAGATCACAGTCCTCCAGCTGAGGACTAAATACAGTGAGGAGAGAAAGCAATGTAGGTTTTTCCACAGGGATGCTACTGCTGCCTGTCTTGCAGTGGGGGAACATATCTTTTTGCAATCATAATGGCTGGAAAATATCTGACTTTGCCACATTTGAAAAAGAGGCCACAGAATAGACAAATTTAATGCATCCATTCACTAAGGGCCGAGCCACAAATGAAATACATGTATTACATTTCTCACTTTAGCCTATGATTTCACATACAACTAAGGAGGCAATATATGCTCAAAATTACATTCCTCACTAACTACTTTGGAGCATACTGATTGATAGTTCTGAAATTTATAAGAGGGTTTGTCCCACAAAACGCAAAACGGATGAGATCAGTAGAACAGGAAGGGTGGTCACTGCTTAAGTTCAGTTCATTATTCACTCTCAGACTTCTCGTGTGATCTCATGGTGAAGCGACCGCAAGACCACAGGGTTTGCTTCCCATCTATAAACAGACAAAAAGTAGTTTTCTAATTCAACAGGGTGTTGCATGATAAGGATAAATCCGCTGAAGACTGAGACAGTTGCGTAACACATTAAAGGGGGCTCATATGATTACCTTGGATTAGCCACTTCCATCTTTCTGGAAGCACAGGATCACTACCCACAATATTCACAGGAATTGCCAGGCTCCTGTTTCAAGTGAAAAAAACTCAGATTCCATCATTTATAAAGTAGCAATGGTTGAATCTCCATAGCCTAGAAGATGATATATGAGAATGGATTTGGCACAGCTGAGACTTTTGGCAGATTTGTGTCACAGGATATTTCAGATATTTTACAGGCTGTCAAAGTAAAATCATAGCAGTCTGTTACTGAGAGAGTAGTATTTTGGGGAAGGAATAAAGAAGGCTTCAGGAAGACAGGATGATGAGTATTGCTATGTGAAGAGGAATAGTGTTTAATCACTTCTCCTGCAATAGAATCAAACCTCCTTTCCTTGCTGGCTCCAAGATGAGAGGGTACCAACAGCTGGAGATGTAGGGATGGAGCAAGCTACCCCTCTCCTCACAAAGCTTCTGCTTGCAGACAGCCACTAAAGACAAAGCAGACAGGTCTGCAGGTATCCACAAGCATCTGTGACTCACTGGTCACCGCTTCACAGCTAATTCTTCGCTACCTCTCACTCACTGAAAACTATTGGAACAGACTATGCAGTTAATGGGACAACTCTTTTCCTTCTTGTATTTGTGATATGATGAAAACTTATTTGTACTCCCACAAAGACTTTTGATGGTAGGGCATGCTGTCCTTCCTTCCAAACTAGCATAGAGCGTTCAGTCCAGCACAAGAACAAGCAAATATTGTTGCTCAAGTGTTTTCATTACAAAACCCTAGACTTCTCATGCCACTGGGAATTACAGATGCACTGAGGGTAGGCCACAGTTCTGTTCAGTTTTCAGGTTCCATCATAGGAGTTTTTCTTCTGTAAGGTACACAGTTCTGCATCTGTTGCTTTAAAAGCAGTCATTGTTCATCACAAAGAGGTATCTGCATTTCATTTAGGAATTAAACATACGCTTGTATGTGTCTGCACACAACGCTAGCTGAAAGCCAGGATTTGACCCACCACATGAAACTTACTGTAGTTAATTGTTGCTTTTGAACTTTCCTAATAAGGATACAATATCTCTAGCTTCCCCCCTCTCCCCAAGAAGGGTATTTTAATAAGATGGAAAAAGCAGGGGAAGCAAAACAAGAAGTGTTTTATGTTCACAGATATCTCACATTACATCTGCTACAAATACTGTATGGGCTAGATGGCAAAACCAAAAGAAAAACAAGACTGACCTTGAGATGTTTCATTATGATTTCATTGCTTCTAGTGGTTTTATTGGGTTTTACCACTAGGCTATTAAAAACATGTGGAAATTATACAGAACTAAGTCAAACTGAGTATTTTCAACCCTAATCTTCCATCTTCTTTTCCATTTAAATACTTTAAATAGTTCTTTTATATTTCATGAGTTTTCCTGAAAACAAACTCAAAGTACAGAGATTTGGGTAGTCTATATTTTATTGATCGTTTAATCAGTAAATGTATGAACTTTGTTTTAGAATAGATCATGCAATCTTCTGGGTTTTTTAATAGAAGAAAGCATTTCTCTAACATGAAATCCTTCCTAACCAAAGATCTGGGGGGAGGAATCAGAATGGACAGGAGGGTACCAGTCCAGCACTGTGGTTGGAGCTAGCTCTAGCAGAAAGTTTGGAAAGGAAGTCTCAAAGCTCTCCGATGGAGAGAATTTCCACTGTGACTGCTCATTCTCAGTTGGTGTTTTCTCACTGGTGCTGTGCACAGGACTAATGCACAGCTCCATACCATACTTTTTGTGCAAGTAATCTGCAGCTCTCCAGAGTAAATTTCAAAAAGGTATTAGAGATTATCTGTATCCCAGATGTTTTGTTCATCCGCTCTTTGTAAAGTAGGTGGGAACAACCTGGAAGACTCACTTCGGCTGTTCCTGCTTGATTTGGCATTGGAAGATTCACTTTGGTTCTTCCTACCTGCTTTACAGAGAGAGTAGGAACAACCAAAGTGAGTCTTCCAGGGCCAAATCTTTTAAGTTGTGGATGATGAGGGTGCCTTGTCATGCAGCAACTCTACTGTCTTCAGCACATCAGTAAAGTGCTTTGGGTTTTATCCCACTGCTGCATTTGAATTAAACAGACCCAAAACAGAGGTCCACCACAAAGAATGGGAGAGATCTAGAGTGCTATATAAGTAATCAAAGTTAATTTTAATCCTGTATGAAAGATATATCCTAAGTAAAGATTTTTTAAAGCTAATTTCTTTGATGACTGTCAACAAACAGGCAATTATATCCTAAGTAATAAAAGCAGGTGACTCATTCGTTTCTGGTTTGCAACCGGAGCTGAGAATACTGCAAATCAATCTGAATTTTTATGGGAAGCAACATTCTCGTCAGTATCATAATCATATGCTAAAAACAGATTCTGGAACTACCATGGGGAAAACTTGAGATAGCCTGTACAACTGTGCATTAGAACAGCCTTTGCCTGATTCAAAACCATTTAAAGAAGGACTTTATTGATGGACTGTTTAATGTCCTTGGATACTACTGAAGAATTTTTATGGAAACACTATGTATACTGAATTATTAGAACACATTTATCATCCACTGCCTCCACATATATCTCACAGCTGGCTGACTTTACAATAGCAGTATGAATCAGAGCTACAGGGCACACCAATATTTTCCTCACTAAAGGAAATGGAGTTCTTTAGGGAATTTACTCACTGTTCTTATATTAGCAACATAATATTAAGTAATTACAATGATCTCCATATACTAATCCCATTAGAGAAGGAAATATATTGAAAAAACAAGGCTAAATTCATATTATATGAAACTCTATATATGTTTAAGTTTTTAGGACAACTATTCCCAAACCCAGGGAGAAAGACTCACCAATATTACAGTATAGAGTGAAATCAATTAATAGGATATTGGACTAGATCATAGAAGCTTTCCAAGAGACTGCTTCCCATCAAAAATATTATTTGTAAAATATGTCTTTACTCTTGTTACTTTTTTATAAGCAAAACTTGTAAAAATGTTAGTGGACTCAGTTAACATGGTGACAGTGTCACAAACTAAACTATTGTTAACCACCAGGAACCCCTGTCAAAAGAGAACAAATGTGAAGTTTCGATCAGATCCCTCCTGCCTCCCCTCTCTGCATGGACCACCGAGGAGCAGAAGAAATGGCAGCTGGGTCTCAGGGAGGAGGACACTTCCCGTTCTCATCCGCTTTGTTAATGCAGCTCCGTAGCCTCACTCCTGCACGAACCTAACTTCTGCTACTCCAGATCCCCAGCCTTTTCAGGAAGAAGACCCCTCTATCCCTCTGCTGCTAAGTAGCAGAAGAGGAGGAGGGGGTTTGTACCACAGATGCCTTAGGAGCAGGCCTGCCAGCCCAACTCTTCGGCACATGCAGAAGTTGAAGGATCCTTTCCCCAACAGCCCTTTTAATGGACCATCCTGTAGCATTTAGGGGAGGGAGCTAATGAAAATCATCTCCAAGTCCCCAAAGCTCAGAAGATACAGCAGATCTTCACCCCAGCATGGCTGTCTGACCCAGAGCCGGCTGCAGGGAGGGTGGCTGGCAACTCTTGGAGGAAGCAGTCCCGCAGAGATGCTGCGCCGCTGCCAGAGGTCTGCAGCTGGCAGTTCATTAGGAACTGCCACCACTCCCCCAAGGGAGCACTTTGCAGCCTTCCTCCTGCCCCACCACATCCCTGCTCAAATTTCATGAAAAGTTTTCCTTTGGAGGGTTTTTTTTTTAACTCATTTTTCCTTAGAAGAGTATCTACTTACTGTGTAAAGCACCTCTTTTTCATTAACCATAACACTTAACCCCCAAACACCACAGCATGGTGTGGCGAGGCCTTTGAGGCAGAGCAGGAGCCCCCTCACCACACCGCAAAGGTGCTTTGCCCTCAGCGCCCGCCAGCCCCTCACCCTGCCTCCCTCCCCAGCCATGCTGGCTTCCCCCACAACTCACCCCTCCTGCCAGCCAAGGCTGGGGACATCCAGTCACCCACAAGGTCCTGCTGTCCCTCACAGAGGGGCTCGCAGGGCACTGTCTTGGAGGAGGGAAGGCCTCGGCCTCATGCCACCTCTCTCCCCACAGAGGAGCTGCTATGGCCGGGGCCTCTCCTCTTCTCACAGCAGACAGGACAGCGCCAGCTCCTTTGTGGGGCCTTTTTGCCCATTTGGGGCAGGAGGAGCCCTCCACTTCTGTGAACATGGGGAGCAGAAGGAAACAGACTCCCCATCTGGCCCCTGGCACCTCAGCGTGGGCCCTGCAGCCCCTCCCGGCACCCAGGGAGGGAAAAGGGGCCATACCCCTCTTGTGGGGAGATAAAACCTCTGAGGAATATACAATTATCCTTGGCCTTTTTTCCCAGAAGCCCCCAAATAACAAGCTCCTGGGGTTACCTGGAGGGGAGTGGTGCAGGGCCGGAGTGAGGGGAGGGCATGCAGAAGCAGGAGTGGGAAGGGAGCGGGCGCTGGGTGCCCCAGTCCTGGGGAAGGGACACCCATGAGGGCCCAAAGGAACGGGGATGAGGGGGAGAACGGCCGCAGAAAGGCCTGTCCACATCGCAGATGCAGCCGGGCTATGTGCCCACCGTCTGAAATAAAAGCTCATTATCCAGGGGCTATTTTTGGCACCTGTGGAGTTCTTGATAGCTTATGTGCTGCATTTGTACTACCGTTGCTGTGAAAAATCACATCCAATCTCAGAAAAATCCCGTTTCCCCCCCATTTTGTGCAGCATCCCCTGTAATGAGGAAACATGGCCTTTAGAAGAAAAACACCAAATCAACTCAGACCTCAGTTTGCATACAGACCATGCATGAATACCAAGCATGTACAAATGCATACTTAGGAATAAAGTTGCCAACTGAATGTTTTAGACTTCATGTTTGCACTACCCATACATCTATCTCAGCCTTAAAACTTTCTATTCTTCTCTTTCCTAAATCCAAGTAATTCACAGGAAGAAAGACACATGAAAACAATGGTTGTGTTGTCTCTTTCTGGCCCAACTTTGTGGCCTAAGGAGAGGCCAACTTCCCAACTCTTGTAATTTTCACTAAAGGAAATAATAAAGTTAGACGCTGTTCCTGGGTCTGGCTCCACCCAAAGTCTGGGTTGGACCTTTGGATTACAGGTACCACCCACAGCCAAAAAAATATGTGGGCTTAATCCCGTGGACTTTTGACTCTTCCTCATCATCTCTCATGGAGCCTCTTACTCCTTTGATAGAAAGAAACAAACTACCATTTTGGTTTGACAGTTTTATGTCCAATGTCATAGGTGCTGATGATACCAGATAAGCAAGGAATCAAGCCTGTCGTTCTCCCTCATCAATCTCTTACATGACAATCAAAAGACATTCCTCTTGGGGGGGTTTGAGGCTTTTACTGGGGAGACCCACCTACAGTTGAACTCTACTTGGTCTACGGGATATGCTCCTTCAACTGTAGGTGGGTCTCCTTTGGCAAAGGCTGATGCTTGATTAAGAAGTTTAACAGTGTATGCATCATCCTGAAATTTTGGGCCTGATTCTACAAGGTGCTAAAATGTACCTTCACCCCCGGATTCACCACATCAGACTCTCAAGGGACTCAAAGGGAGTCTGGGGCACCTGACTTCTCACAGAATTACAGTGTAAGGGACTGAAGTTTAAAGACAATCAAACAGTTCTCCAAAAAACTGTACAGATCTGCATATTCTCAGCTTGTTCAGGAATATAAGAAACTGGTCTGTTTCACCAAAGACTGGCAAAACTTCCACTGGGGTTTGCTGGAGATAGCTAATTGATTTGAGCTATATTCTGTAGACGTTTTACATAGAAATCTATCCCAAAAGTCAGTTAGAAGGCTATTTTACTGCTCAGCTGTACAGCTGATATTAAAAAATGTGGTTTTTTTGCAATTTTTAGGGCCAAGCTTTTATTTTTTTTCAGAAAGCAAACTTTCCTTCTATGATTCATGATCGTGTTGAATTGTCTAAGGTAGGAAATATCAGCTTGAAATTATTGTCATGTGCTATGGGAACCCAAAGGGAGAGTGTGGAATTACATCTTCTCCTGCAGGAAAAACAGATGGTAAAAAATTAAGCCAACTGTGTTTCCAAGTAAATCCTGGAATGCAGCATGCAAAACAACACGTGTTCAATCAGAAATCCTCAAAAGAAAAGACCATTTCCTCAAGCATATTAGCTACCTCAGATGAAGGACGTTATAATCAAATAAGCAGCTTGCCATCCAGGTACCTCTGTAAGTCTTCTTTTCCTTGGTTTCCTTATTTTCTGTGATTTCAACAGGAGCTGAGAATACTCAACACGATAAAACAGGCTTTAAGGGAGTATGACAACAGGCACTTTCCCCAGACTTGAACTAAACAAACAAATTTCTCTTGATGCTTAACAGTTTTCTCCTAAGACACCCCACACTCACTTACCTCTTTTGCTTCATTAGTCTCACTTCTGATTCTTAATGTGAGTGATACACAATATGTGAAAAATTCTACCACATACATTAAACTGCATACTGTTACTCAAGTCTTCTGGACATACCTTCGGAGACATTCACACAACTGCCACATGGGCAAACAACAGCAAGACAGAAACTTTACCAAAGCTCTGGAAGGCAGACATACAGATTTTTTATATAGATATTCACAAGAGCAATTGTTTTATCTTAAAACCTTTCTAAAACAGGCATAAACTGCAGGCTTTGGCAGTAGAGATAAAATAGTATGGGATCCAGCCTTACTTTGTTTTTCTCATCCAAATATACACATTGTTATAACAGAGGAATAGTTGCATCCAGAATTATTACTGCTGCTTGATGACCAAAATGCCTCATATACTGCTCCACACATGAAACTGCTGCAAATATCCATCTCGCCTGACCAACAACAGCTTCTTTGGGGTGGAGGAAAAGAAAAGAAGCATATACATGGCTCACTTAAAATGCAGTGACAAAAAGAGCATTTGAAGGCATGTGTTCAAAACAGTCCCTTATTGTTATTACAGATGGAAACAGTGAAGGAAGAGAAACAGAAGAAACAAAAGCCAGCTTTTGTGAGTTCCAGAGCAATCCCTTATGATCCAGGGTCTTGTATAAGATGATTTGGAAGCTTTGGAAAGGCATTCAGGGTCTCTCCCTGAAAAAGGCACTGTAACACACTGTCTTCCATAAGCCTGGCCCAGTGCCATGACAGCTTCTGCATAATTCATTGCACGTTTTGCTAAGTGTTCTCTGTATATCTATATAGATGTATACACATAGACTTATATGTAATTTTCCACACGCTCTCCTGCAAAACATCAGAAAACCAAAATCAATTACATAATGGAATATAGAATTCAGAATATGCTAAACTTAGTACCTGCTGACATGTCACACGTGCCCCAAACTAAACCAGAGATGCATTGATTCGGAAGTTATATGTATTCTAAGTCTGTAGATATAAATTATTCCTTCTCTCACAAAGTTTTCATCTAGCCCAGCCGGGAGGTCTAATGTTTGACTTTCCAAGTAGCTTCTGCCCTTTTCAAGCCCCATCATCTTTTCAGCATATTAGCAGTATTCCTAGTACTTCCTTGTGTCATTCTCCATGATAAAATGTTGATTTGGGAAAAAACGAAACTTTTTTTTTCAAGACGTAGAGTTTAGATCTCCAGAAGTGGAGGGTAGTGTCTTGAACCTCATCATCTTTCAACATAAAATGCTTAAGAGATGCATAAAGCAGATCCCTATTCTTCTTTTGGAAAAATGCATATTCTTCAAACATCATTCTCCCTTCATTTTTTCTTCTGCAGTTGGAAAGAGGTTCAACTAGAGATATCAAGTGGCTGGCCAGATTGTTAGTGGAATACCAAGATCTTAATTTCAAGATCACCAGTCTGGAATCAAAATCAGCAGCAGTCACAACCGGTAACTGGCCAGAGCCCTTTTCACTGAATCTGAGTGAAGTGAGCAATGAACCCTCACCAAGACTTATCAGTGGCAAAAGCACAGGCTGTTGTGAGAACTGGCTATCTCGGACCAGGCATCAATCCAGTCCTGCATACCATCTTCAAAAGTGACCTGAAGTAGATATTCTTTCAATGAGAAGAATGCTAAGTATAGTATTATCTTCCCACTCCGAGTGGTCAGTGATTTAAGGACTGCTTGAGATAGAGGTCATAATCTTAATGCCATGTTTAACAGACACCGATGGGTCTATCTTCCTTTGATTTGTCTAATTTTTTTAATCCATTTTCAGCTCACATGATCTTCTGCATCAGTAAGCTTCATAGTTTGTTCTTTGTTTTCCTTTTGAACCAGTTGCTTAAAAATATCATTAAATACTTTTTCATTTTTTGTTATCAGAACTAGTAAATAATGACCTTCATATTTACCTATTGGGTCTGCTGTGGCTATAAGCAGAAGCCACTATGAACAGTCCACTGCCTCTGATAAAACACAGATATATACTGACTCTTTCATGTTACAAAATAATGTATTTTCAACCCTTTTTGATTCTGCAATTCCCAGTCATGTTTTAGTGGAAGTCTTTGAGTCTAGGGCTCAGACACCCACTTGTTATATTTCAACCATACTTGTAAATTGGAATTATTTACACAAGAGTCTGAGAACTGGGTCCTTGATTTAACTAAACTGCAGTTGTTACCTCCCGCATGATGTGCTTGTGCGAGTTCACATTTTATCTCAGTTCTTCTTCCTCTTCCTCATCTTCCATTGCCTCTTCTGAGTCATCCTTATTCTTTGAACTGTTGCTGAATTCAAGGTTTCCTTCAATATCCAGTACCTGTAAGTGCTTTAGGTTTTGGAAGGTACTTTCTTTCAGTGCTCCAACTGCAATCTTATTAAACCTTTAAACAAACAAACAAAAAGGCCTTCCTATTAAAATAAGCCCATTTTTCTATCCAACACAGAAATGAGGAGACTAGGAAGAAACCATTCTGTAGAGTTACTCCAACTTACGCTGACCCAAGTTACTCTAACTTTACACTGACCCACAACAGCACTCAAAGAGTACTGACTCCTCTGGATGGAAAAAGAAAGGGAAAACAGGTACTGATTAGCAAGCAGGCAAATGCAGCGACTGAACAAAGTTTGCTCACAGCACTCTGTATCGTCACAAAGGACCCTGCAGGAAAATACTGGGAAACATTAAGTATCTCCCACTGATTTCAAGTTCGCTGACCAAGCTTTCAAAAAACTCCTACTTTTCTCTGCCCCAGCCCCTCTTCCCCCTTCTATAACTGTATTCTGCAATGAAAAAAATCATAATATTAGAACTCCTCCCCCACAAATTCTTTCTCTCAGTATTCTGCTTTCTCCTTCCCTGAGAGGAAAGGCATCTGCTCCATAGCCCACATTTCAAATTGTAACTTGCTTTTTCATGAGATTGTGTCATCCCTTGATTGTTTAATTCTTCTCCCACAACACTCAAAATGCTAGAACAAAGTATCCCTTTAAAAACAAAGAAACATGCAATAATTTTTCATCTGTTATTTGGGTTTCCAAGAACATAAATAAACTGATCTGCAAATTAAGAACCTCTCACATATACTGCTTGGTCCATTACTCTCGAACATGCTTAAAATCATATTCTGTCTAATATTCCAGATGTATATTATTGTTTCACAACATTGCAGTGATTAATAGTCTCCCATTAAGAAATACAATTTAGCTTGTGTGGAGTTGCCTCCTAAATACATTAGCAAAACAGTTTTGCAAATTCCTTTTTTCTCTTTACATAGAAATATAGAATGTGGTATGTGGTTTCTGGTTTGCATCCAAGCATTCACTAAAATCTCATAAATGTGAGCAGCTGAATAGACAGACTGCTCTAATTTATACCAGACTTTGTAATTTTATTTGCTTGGTATGGAATCATTCACCCAAAAAGGTATGATTCAGAACTATTCAGAACTATTCGGAACTACAGAACAGTTTATTTGCATACAGACAAAATAAGGCCTTATTTAGTCTTGTGCACCAGGCAGCCTAGGCTTTTTGAACACATCCATGGGATCAGCTTAATCAAATATCCTGTGTGGTTTCATAAATTATTTCTAAGCAGTATTTTCAATAATGTTCCGTCAGATTAAATTTAATACATTACTGTGCCAGATTCTTTCTTCACTTCTTGTGGTATAAATCTTTGCTTAAATCAGTTACAATACTGTGACTTTACATTATATGTAAAAAAGGTCAGTATCTGTCACCTTTAAGAACAAGGCCCTCATCCAACTGACAGAAAAGCTTTCCAAACTTAGTTATATAACTGTCACAGTTGTAACTTGTCATCCGTTTCTGACATAACTATCAAGGGAATGCGCACAACTTCAAGATCAGTCAAACACGCCTCACTAGGGGGGGATTTTGTCAAAATCCAGGGCTAACAGACACAGGCGAAGCTGCAGTCCTACAAGTGGACTGTAAACTTTTAGTTCACAGCTGAATATTGGAATATGACATTAATTTCCCAGAATTTCTAACATGCCTAATCCATTCTAATAAGTACAGAAAGGACAAACTCTCCAAACAGAATGAGCATATTATACGTATCCATGTCTTTTCTGAGCAGGTGGACGTAGTTTCATCATACATTACTATAAAACAAAGTTGCTTATTTAGAAAGTTAGGGATTTAAATACTTTCTAAAAAGTAAGCAATTATAAGGTGGATAAAGAAGAAAAAAATCTTGTGTGTTGAAGTGGAAATTTGACCTTACCTGAGGTAAATCCCCTTTATTTTGGGTGTGGATTCAAAAGCATTCTCTGAAACTGTTGTGATCTTGTTGTTCTGAAGATACAGGTATTCCAGAGATTCTGGCAGGCCTGATGGGATAGAAGTCAGCTGGTTGCCAGCCATGTCTAGTGACTGCAAGGAAGAGACAACAAGGGGTCAAATAAATCATTGCACTTAAATATTAGCAGCAGTCCAAAAAGTGATTTGACAACAAATAAGCTTCCAAAGGATAGCTCTATATACCCTCCTCCTTTGGAAGTTTATCCATTGTTTTTTATCTGTATATACACACACACACATAAGTCTACAAAAATACATATATATATATATGCACTTAAAAAAACTTAGTACAGTAACAGTGCAGGAGTGAGATGTTTATGCAAAGCTTATCCAGGATTTGTTGTGTTTGAAAATCATCTGGAAACGCTTTATTTTTCAGACTGTACTTTTGTG
>VYZW01030333.1:1286-14341 GCA_013401315.1 Balaeniceps rex | reverse complement strand
TGAGATGGACAGAACTGCTCTCTATAGCTGGCTGGATTCAAGGTGGACGTTTGTGCTTGTGTGTCTGTGATGGCCCAGCAGCCAAGAAAGATTTGATTATTTGAAAGACCAAAAAGAAAAAAATGTATTTTAAGGAACCTCATAAGATAAATTCTTGGGTTACAAAAGCTGTCTTCCTACTCCTCACTGTGAACACAGCAAGGAAACATCTACCGACAGCTGCCCTGTGTGTAGCCTGTGTTAGCATAACTCACCCACACCCACAAAGGCATACAAAACTATTTCCAAGGCTTTTGCTTTTTGCTGGCATAGCGCCATCCAGGAGTAACAGCCAAAAGGAAAAATTCCTTTCAGTGACATCCATTGCCCTAAGACAGAAACAAAGTAGAAAGATATGTTTCTCTCTTTCACGCTTGCAAAGTTAGAGGCAGTGCCAATGTAAACCATGACTGATGCTCTGAAATGATGCAAGTCCATGTCACTACTTCAAATTCAGTGATGCAACCTGAGTTTACATTAACTAACTTACTTTTAAGGATTCAACCAATTTAAAGCCTTTGGACAATAAGAATTATCTGAAAACATTCCTACTGCTTTATTTTTCTCATTTACATGTGTTTGCTACCTGCATCTCATTCAAAGCAGACAGGCCTGGTTTGCTTCTGTTTGCTCTGGAAATTTGCATTAAGAACCGTTGTTAGAACCGGCGCTCTGATCTAAGGCTATAATGAAACATGTTTCACTCCCACTTGGAAACTGGAGAGGAAAATGTTGATATATACATGTAAAATATACTAAAACAGCTGATGTTAACCTTTTAGGGTGAAATAAAAAGCTATTAACCTCAGAAGCAACAGGTAGTTTCTATGTCTTCTTTGGGGAAAATGTACTGTTCTGTGTCTTCATTCTATACAAACTGCTCAGACTTTTAAAGTTATGTTGTCAGTCATCCAACTGACCATTCATTGCATTAGGTGTTCCCCCAAAACCAGATTAAGTACTGAACACAAGACCAGACAGATAGATAATGCTAACATGTCAAATTAACTTGTAAATATTTTTTTTTTTTTTGCTGTTTCCTACGCACTTTGTGAGCTCTGCTGTACTTCAGTGAGAGGAATGTCTTCCAGCCTGGACCGAAAGACCAGTCCAGGTCTACTTGTTGCAGCATCTTCTTTTGTTACAATACCTTATGGACACCAGAAGGAATTGCAGATTTGTAAAACATAGGTGGTAGAAAAGCTCCTTCTCTTAGTATTTTTCTTCTTTTTTTTCCCCTCCTTTTTTGCCATACAGTCTTAAAATGAAGGTCACTCTTTTCTGGCCTTTGGCAGATTGCAAGTTATTCAGGGCAACTGGATATGGAGAGCATACTGGAACGTTTCACATTATGTATATTATACTTGTTTGGAATGGTAATTTCATACCTATAGCATGCTGCAGGCTCAAAAGTAGCCTGTGCATCAGGTACCGTGTTTTATGCCTTTGCTTTTTTATTACTTCCTTGTAAAGCTTCAAAAGGGAAATGAACTTATACCATACAGAAGTAATGCTGCTTCCCTCCAGTTGTTAGGGTCTGTATTTTCAACTGAAACCAAAGGCAGGAGTCTTACTGACTTGAAGAAAGGGCCTTTAATTTATCCTGGCTTGTTTACCAATGAAGAAATGTGAAAGAAATGCATGTCCTTGTATCTGAAGAGAAGGTGAAAAAACAGCTGATGTGAGGAATGCAAAAATCAGTTGGGCCAGAGTAATTCTAGACTGCATCTGAACTTGGAGACTCCGACCACCTCAACTTCCTGATATAGATGAGCAATAAACATTTCGGCTGCAGCCTAAGAGCCAGGTGCATGCAAGCTCCCCCAAGCCAGCCAATCTTCCCATGACCTGACAAAACAGAAATGGATGCACATAACCAAATAAAAGCCATAACTTTTAGCCAAGTTCTTGACCTGAATGATGAGTGGATCAGGATCCAGGAGTTTATATGCTTATATGCGTATACGTTATACGCAACCTAAGTAAGTACCGTAGTCAGAGGTCATAGGATCAGATTTTGAAAAGTCCCTGATACAATTTGTCAGCTGTGTTCATTCACTTAACTCCCTTGGAAATTAATGCACAGATACCACTGAGAATCTGGACATAGATGCTCACCTTCACCTTTAAACACCAAAGAACTAAGATTTATGGTAGCACACAGTAGGGGAATTTCATTGGGAATGCTGATGTAAGGCAAACAGCTGCAGATCAGGAAAAGTAATATTGGCAGCCATTAACACAAAATAGTAACAAAAAACATTAAGCAGATCTCAGAAAGAAATGAGAAAATACTTGAATTCATACATTTAGAAATTTAAAGTAAAATGGTTCACAATGAAAACCACTGAATGTACCAAACCAGTAAGTTCTGTTACTGCAGATATGGAATAGAAAATGCTATGTTCACTTTCCAAGGGGAGCACTAGGAGATCAAAATTATGTCTGTTGATCTAAATTTGGCTCTTAGGAGTCATTGTCTCCTATACACCTCTCTGTTCATCTCCAGGTTAAATTTATTTTGCCTGCCAATAAAAAATGAATGGAAATGCTGAGACAGGTGATAATTATGGAACATAAAATCAGCGTGTTTATGCAGCAAGGGTAGTAGTCAAAGAAGAGGTATTCAAACCTCAAATTGTTTAGTTCACCACGCAGTTTGATTGGTTGCTAGAAAAATATGAAACTTCCTAGAAATCAATTAGCGTACAGTGTGTTAAAAGCAGTATAAAGCATTTTGTACTTTAATGTACCAAACTTCATTATTCAGCATGGAAAGCTATGTTAGATAGTAGAACACCTCTACAGAAAGATCATCACAGCATTACAGGGCAAATTTATTTTTGAATCTGTGTCATTAAAACTGAAAGATTTCAATATATCCTTTCTAAATACACTCAAGGTAGAGGAGTTCACCAAAACCACAGAGGAATGGATTTTCTCACCTTTTTAATGTGTGTTTGAGATTTGGATTACTGGAAGGCAAGGAGAAATATTTCTCTGTTAGGCAGGATTAATGTTAGTTTTGTTTCAAACAGTGATGATCACTCACTAAAATCCTTTTCCTAATGACTATATGGAGGAAACTTAGGTAAACCAGTTGTTTTGCTCTGGAGTGGAATACTTCCAAGTTTTCTGCACGTGGCACAATTTTAAGAAGTCTGTGCAGATGGCATTGACAACACTGGGCCTCAAGAAACGAGTAAGCTAGTACATCTGTGATTTATGTAAGGCTTACTCAAAAAAAATTGTCTCTCTTGATGCAATCAAAGCTACCTGCTTTTCCTTTGCAGAGCTGTTCACTTTTTGGCTAACTGCATTAAAGACAAAAGCCAAGAAACTTAAAAAAAGTATTGTATTCATTCTCTAAGTAGTCATTAAATCACTAAGGAGAATGAAACTGCAGATGCCTTTGTTCATTATTATACAAAAGCTTTACAAATTAGAATCAGCTCTAGACCCTTATGCCTAACTTCCTTGACACTCTTCTCAGGGTGTGTGTGGGGGGAAATACAAAATTTGACTTTTCTATCACAGAAATAGATATAATATAGGCAAGTAAACCACTAATATCCAAAAAGTGTGAGGTCCAGATGGCTTCAGAAAGGAATTTTACATCTGATTGAGAGGATTTTTTTGCTTACAAAGCAGAATGACTTCTAAATTGCAATGCTCATTTCTTCTTCAGTGGAAGACATGTTCACCTTAATTACTGAAGTGGCTCATGCTCCCATCTCTTTTGGTTTGGTTTCTTTGATAATATTGATGTTGTATTTTTTCTGAGTCCTACATCTTGTTTAATAATTTGTAAAAACATCCAAAGTTCAACGTCAGCGAATGAAGCCTCTATAATCAACATGTCAACTGAGGATCTGGCCTCTCCTTTGCAAACCAGAAACAGTATCTACCATATCACAGCACATTTCTGTCGATACTCTGCCAGCTCGTTACAAGCACCGCAGATTTGCTGTTTTAACACTGAAAGTTGCCTAGAGGTCATGCAACAACAGAGGCCACCACTGAGGCCTGAATAATGACTTTCATCTGGGGCCACTGCAGAAGACAGAGAAATAGTCAGATGCAGTCTTATTGCCCCTTTTGCTCTGGGTTGCTGTTCTGGAAGGTACATGCTAGGCAAGGTACAAAGGCAAAGTAATTACTGTGCAAACTGTTCTAGGTAATGTAATAGAGTAACAACAAAGTTAGCCTATACGTTCTGGCCATAAAGCAGAGAGGAAGGCTTTCAGAGAGGGCTGAACTAGAGAATTTCTTGGAGTCCCTCCTCCTAGCCGTATCTTCCCATCATCTCTTATAATTTAAATAGTCCAGAAGCAGTATGAGTGCTTGTCAAATTCATGCAAATATTAATTGTTCTCTTGGGAGAAAATCCAAACTAAGGTTCGTTGGTGCAGAGCATGTAACCAAATTTTATATTTTGGAGGTATAGGCCACCCCATGGTTCCGTCTCTTGCTGATGTAATTCTGGTGATGGCATGTTCAAACTCCTGTCTGTCTTTTCAGGTACTTCAGCGGGTAAGTGGATTTTAATATGTTTGATGATATACTCCCCACATCAGAAGAACTGCAAAACACTTAAACAGGGTACTATATTGATGAGAATCATCATTTTTTGCACAATTGGCCTAGAATGCACCACGTTTGCAGTAATCTGCCACTTACTCCTGTTTTCCTCAGTTGAATCTACCCCATGCTTAAGCTTAGTAATTTATGTAAATAGATTAGTATCCCATTTGTACAGAATAGCTATTTGATCTTTCAGAATTTTTTCTCATTACTAACTTAACTAAAGTGAAATGCTTTTCCTAATAACTTCATAATTGTGCCTTGCCGTTTGTTTCATTTTTCTTTAAGTAGATCTCTAGTTCTGCAGTATATGAATGCCAAGAATATTCCAAGTCTCAGAGCAGAGATCTCAGAAAAGCCAATCTAAATAACATTAGCGTCAAGAAAAGTAATTCTGATCTCAATCTTCTTTATCTGTTATTACTAGACACAGAAAAATCCATGATGACAGTTTTGCCTTTAAGGTAGCTTATTCACCACATACAAAATTCAGGCTCGTTGCAAATTTTCCTTATAGCATGACTAACAGAGATATGACTCTTGTGTACCGTTTTGGAGCTAATTAATTAGGTCAACTCTAGCCACTAAGCCCCTTCTCAGGTTATTTCTATTGGTGGCAAAAAGCAATCAATCAACCCTGAATACCTTGAAGCCGAGTAGATGAGCCTATTCCACAAGGTCTCTTGGCTCCACCCTTGTTAAATGAAATCTGCTGGGACTGGGTCATCTGACCTTTGCCATGTAGGAAGCTATATAAGAAATGTGAGAATGGGGGGGATTGTTAACACCCGTGGAATTTGAGGCTCGAGTTACTTGTGTTGTGGGTTGCTTTCCTACTATGGTGAAATGGACTTAGTACTCTCTAGTGGTTTACCCTTTCCTCATGCTTTCTATAGTTTCTGTGAAATAGTTTTAGAGACTACATGAAGTAGTTACATTATACATGAAATGTTGGTGTCTTCCAAATGCAGCAAGACCCTGGTGGTGCCACTTCGCGGTATAAACTGAGAGCTTGTTGGAAGTGACTGAAGTTTGGAAGCTGACAAGTAAGTATTCCTCTGTTCTGCAGTTGTTGAGGAGTACAGGTTTCCTTCACCTTATCTATTTTCAGTGAATCATGGAATCATTTGGTTGGAAAAGACCTTTAAGATCATTGAGTCCAACTGTACCTGTCCACTACTAAACCATGTCCCTAAGCGGCTCGTTACTTAGAAGTTACTTAGATGGATTCTGAACTCTCCCCCCCTTTTTTTTTTACCTCTGAAAAAAGCTCAAGTGCATATGGGTAGGCTTGATCCAGAAGAACACTGTTAAGTTTTTATTAAGATTTAACAACAGCTCGTGTGAAAAATGTACCTTAATGTGTATTCAAATTTTTAGTTGTGGCTGAACCAAGTATTTGGACCTATCCTTGAGCTTGAATGCATTTTTAAAGTAATACCTTCTTATTTATGTGAGACGTGCTTATCAACTTGTGCAGCTAAATTGTTGTGGGGAATGGGGAGACAAATAACGTGCTGGGTTGGGGAAGGGAGGCTAAAGTGAGTGGGGAAAATGTAGAGCAAATTCAACAGTTTACAAATAACTGAATTTTTCTCATAGAATCATAGAATGCCTTGGGTTGGAAGGGACCTTTAGAGGTCATCTAGTCCAACCCCCCTGCAGTGAGCAGGGACATCATCAACTAGATCAGGTTGCTCAGAGCCCCGTCCAGCCTGACCTTGAATGTTTCCAGGGATGGGGCCTCCACTACCTCTCTGGGCAACCTGTTCCAGTGCTTAACCACCCTCATTGTAAAAAATGTCTTCCTTCTATCTAGCCTAAATCTACCCTCCTTTAGTTTAAAACCATTACCCCTTGTCCTGTCACAACAGGCCTTGCTAAAAAGACTGTCCCCATCTTTCCTATAGGCCCCCTTTAAGTACTGGAAGGCCGCAATAAGGTCTCCCCGCAGCCTCCTCTTCTCCAGGCTGAACAACCCCAACTCTCTCAGCCTGTCCTCGTAGGAGAGGTGCTCCAGCCCTCAGATCATTTTTGTGGCCCTCTTCTGGACCCGCTCCAACAGCTCCATGTCCTTCTTGTGCTGAGGGCTCTGGAGCTGGACGCAGTACTCCAGGTGGGGTCTCACTAGAGCCGAGTAGAGGGGCAGAATCACCTCCCTTGACCTGCTGGCCACGCTTCTTTTGATGCGGCCCAGGATATGGTTGGCCTTCTGGGCTGCAAGCGCGCACTGCTGGCTCATGTCCAGCTTTTCATCCATCAGTACCCCCAAGTCCTTCTCTGCAGGGCTGCTCTCAATCCCCTCATCTCCTAGCCTGTATTGATAGCGGGGGTTGCCCTGACCCAGGTGCAGGACCTTGCACTTGGCCTTGTTGAACCTCATGAGGTTTGCACAGGCCCACCTCTCCAGCCTGTCCAGGTCTCTTTGGATGATATCCTGTCCCTCAGGTGTGTCAACTGCACCACATCATGTTCTCTGTCATTTGTTTTCTGAACTCAGTGGTTAAGTGATTTTTATTATGTCATTGAACTAGTTGCCCTGTTGGAGGAAAAATATTTGGTATACTTTTCTTTTCCCTGTCTTTCTCTTTGTAGGTATCTACTAGTTCAGTCTTATGAAGTACTGATTTTTTTTTTGCGGTAATGCCAAGTAGGATTATCACCTTTCCTTTTTGGTTTTGGCAAATATAAAATATTCTTCTTTGAAATGATAAAGGAAGTTTAGAACATATGGCCAAAAAAAAAAGTGGCCATTTGAAGTAATACCTTGAAAAGTGATGAGAGATGTGTCTTTTTAAGATTTTTATCTTAGAATATCTTTATTGTTAAAGTATCTAGGATTTAAATACTGCTTTACCAGATTTCACGTCCCTTGCTGATTCTGGAATATGCTAGTTTTAAGTGATAAATCTTGAATTTATTTTTAAAAATTTATTTCAAAGTTTTAACAAAAAATAATTGGTGCTGAAAGGAAAAAAAATCCCTATCGCTGTTGTTGATGCTCTTGGCACTTTTAAAATTTTTTAGTAGAATGTAGAAGAGAGAGTATGCTAGAGTGTGGGGTTTTGTTTTTTTTTTTTTTTCCTCAGTTTGTAATTATCAGATAGCTGTATATTTATCAGTGTGAACTTCTTGGACCACAACAGTTATTTCATTAGTAGTCAAACTGGTTTCTTTGTCTTTATAACCTGTTTTCAAAGATTTGGGGGTAGGGGGGATTCAACACACTTAAATATCTTAAATGCAAACAAGAATCTCACCAACTGCAATTTGAGCTGTGAGTGGCAATGCTTCTTGGAACACTAAGTAACTTTTTCCTAGCTGCTTAATTTTAGTTTTAGTGGAAGATCCAGCCTATGTTTATGTTGCTTTCTGTTTGTATAACATTAAAAAAAAAAATTTGCCATTAAAAAAAATATAGCCTAAAGATAGTAACTGCAGTGATCTAAAAATTACTGATATCCAAGGAGTTTCAAAAGAAAGAAAGGATTTGTCACTGTATGAATGAATATAGACTTGGGGAAAAAAACAGTGGTTTTATTATATCAGACTGTGACAATGCATATTGGTTAGTGTTAATATTGCTTAATTAACATAATTTTAAGGATAATAATCAGTCTTTCATGTTTAGCTTGAACTATTGTGTCAATGTGTGCTCAAGACATTGAAGGTTTCTTTTTTAAATTCCTTTTACTTTGTAGAGTATTCAGCCTCAAGGAGTGCTCATGCATAGAGAATTTGTGGTTAATTTCTAAAGTAGTGCTTAGGAATTATTGTGCATATGCAAATCCTTGCAAGTGGAAATGAATTTGTTCTTGTATTTTGTTTAATTTATTTTCTTTGGGATATACTTCAGTAACAAGTTCCTGTGAGTCTGTATGTGCGTGGCCTTAGCTAAGATTCACTGTTCTTGATAAGCCGTGTCCTAAGAGCCTTGCCTTGTGTCAGACAGAAGGAGACGAAGGAGTCTTGGTAGAAAGGTGCCATTTAAGGTGATACCTTTTGTTTCTTTGCAGAAAAATAAAATGAGCTAGTAGTATCAGTACAAATAAATATTTTATAAATGACTCAGTAGAAATGTACACACAAATGAAACTGTAGTCAGAGGCTTGTCTTGGTTGCACAAGGCTAATGATGCTAGAGCCATACAAGTAACTCATGCAGTGGGATAACTACAGGCTTGTGTAGATTCTGGGAGTGCGTGGATTTGCTTCTGTTGTTACCATCTACGCGATGTGTTGAGCATGGAGTTTAGTTTCCATATCTGTAATATGGGAATAATCGTCCTTCCTGTTGTTAATGCACATCTTATGATAAGTAGCTGCTTGTTATGTTGAACACCAGCTATATTTTCATTTGTTGTCTTTGGTGTGACTGATTACAGCAGAAGCAGATCTGAAGTCTTAAGCAGAGGGAATAAATCAGGACGTGTATCCTTTAGAACGCTTTTTCTTAAGTCTGGAAAAAACGGCAATAGTAAATTCAAGCAGAATTGCAGACCAATAGTACACTCTGTAATATGCTGTTCTGTACTTCCAGCACATAGGTGCATTAGTCCCAGGATATCACATATTTCAAAACATTAAATAGCCATAATGGGGTGATATATTCATATAATTACAGCTAGTGGCAGGAACAGAATTTGGAACCTGTTCCTGGGCACTTACAAGGGCTGTGCCTGAGGCAGCTGAATAGAACCAGCTGCTTAAGACTACGATAGGTACATCAACTATCCTTTAAAAACACCTCCAGCAGCTTCTGCTTCCCACCATGGCACTTCTGTCAAAAAACACTACTCTGGCGATATAGACAGTGCTTTCCATATTATCTTGTTCTTAACCTGTTACAATTTGGATGTAGCAGTTTTTGCCTTCGAAACTGGTAGTGGTGGTAGTCTGTAGTGTTATACTGTTAATCTAAAAGCACATTTTGTGGCTTTAAATACTAGGCAACAAGATTCTCTCTGATAAGCTTTTTTCATTTTCTTTAAAGAAAAGGAAAGGGAAAAAAACCCTACAAAACAAAAATCCCACAACTGAATATAGAGCTTAGCAGAACAGCTTTCCAATTATAAGAAAATAATGGATATTGGAAACACAATTGCATACGTCTTCTTGACATGGGACTTTTCCCCTCCCAGGGATGTAAAACTGTTCACTGCATTTGTCTTTGCTGCTGAGCACATACTTCCAGTCTCAGTCATAAACTATATTTTGACCAATAGGGGTTCAGTGTGTGCAGATCTAATGGTGATTTCACCAGCAATACCAGGTGAAACCATAATTTCTAGACTAATTAGATGGCATTTCTAATGATTCTCTTTTGGTTTCTCATTCCCACATTAGTTTTAAACCTGGAAGATGAGCTGTATTTTAGACCTAGTAACTGATTTGTAGGGAGTTTGTGAATGTCTGTCTGGAGATTATTCTCCCATAGAAAATTCCCTCATCCACTTTAAAATTGAACTGTTACCTAGCAGTTGATACAAATGGGTGGGTTTGGTATAAAACTCAAGGGGACATTATTTTTGCATGTGTATGTCTTCATGTTGCAGAGGGGCTGGGGGGTTGTTATTCATGCTACTGTTTCTGCTGGGTTTGACAAAATAGAAGCTGGTTCTACTAATGAATGCTTAAGGTGCCCGTTTTTTCTTTTCAGTCTCATGCATGCTGCAGGGAAATATATTCCAAAGTGAACATTTGATAACACAAGTCTTCATGAAATGACAATATAGTGCCCAAGGAGTCTCCTTTATTTCCTTGACACAGAGCTCTTCCACTGTTTCCTTCTCCTGTGGTCAACCTCCTGAAAGATAGGGATGAATAACCATGGGAATCAAATCACTTTGAACTTTGAACAGATTCACATCTGAATAGGAATAGTGTAGTTTTCTGAATACAGAGGAGGATTTGCAAAAATCATTTGGTATTCCTCTAAGCTTGCCACTGGGAAAGTCAACGGTAAAACTCTTGGACTTGAAGGAGAACATGGCTGTGTCAACATTTTAACCTTAGTCATTCAGGTTTGAAATACCTTGTATAAGCAAATACGTGTCCATCTAGAGTCTTGGCAATGATATCAAACTGTTTTTCTTAATCAGTGCATGCCGTCCAAATTAAAACTGTTTCTAAAAGCAGTTGATCAGCTGATGTATTAAAAACTGAAATTCTTTAAAGTCATCTTCTTGAAACTATAACTTCCAGTAATTTGTAGGCTTTTGATTTATACACTGTGAAAACAGCAGTTACTTACAAACAGTACATTCTCACACAATTTCACTTATTTCATTGAAAATAATACAAAAGCCCCACTGCAGTAAGTATATAGGATAGATCACTGCTTTAAACTCTGCAGTAATTATAACTTCACAAAGCCTAGGTTAAGAAATAAAAAGCCCAATAACCTATGGCTTTTGACTGTCTTTTTCTTCTGTGTTACATTCATGATTTCAAGATTTTCTCCAGAGGGCCTAGAATTCTTTCTACTTTATTTGTAAATGTAGTAAAATGTTCAGTTTAGCTGTGTGATTTGGTGAAGATTTGCTGAATATTATGTTACTTCTAATAAAGGGTAGAAAATCAAGTGTAACCTGATGCTTATTCCTTTAATTACAAATTCATTCAGTATCTCTTGAACTCTTGTCCTGCTTGCTCTTATGAGTCATGTTGTTACACCTATAGTTTCTGTTGGAAATCAAGTCCGTGCTGTATTAGGACCTTGTACTGTAAGAGAACACCCTCTCTAAAACTGCCTTCCAATTCCAGTGTATATTTATCCTGGGGAGGCTTAGTCATTGTTTTCTTCTCTCTCTCCCAGCTGCCACCAAGAGCCAAGAATTTATGTATTGTTCGCTTATCTTTGGTGAAGCCTGTCTTCCACTTCTCCTACCAAGTGTCAGTTCACTTCTCAGCCTGAGGCTTCAAATCAGCAAGGCTCACTTCCAAAGAGAATACCTGAGCTGGGTTTGTATGGGCTATGAAGGCTCTTGCTCCTTCTTCGGGAAGTCTTCTTTAGGTGTAAGGCCTCAAAAGTTTGGGCCAGAGCTCAAGGCTTGCCCATACCTAGAGTAAGAAAAAAAAAAAAAATCATATTCAAATTTATAGTGAGGAATAGTATAGGCAACATACAAGGTCAGTGAATCAGACATAAATTTACTAGTAAGGAGGAATTGACACTTCCTGCTGTGGCATATATATCACAACAAAGCAATGGGTGAGAGCAATGACAGTGCCACCCTTAGCTATCCATTTCTTGGATATATCTGATAACTTTGAAATGGGCGTTACTGGCTGATAAGCTCCTGAGAAATGCCCTTGAGCAATTGTAGGTGACACAAATAATGATTTTTGTTTGAAAGAATGCCCATGTGCTTTTCAGGTATTTGTTCATCTCTTAATTGCCTACAACCCTTTGCTGCTTTGCCCATTTTGGACTGCCTTGGTAAAACCAAACGAGCTAGAGGATCTGATTTCAAGGTCTCTAGGAGAGTTTCTACACAACAGAGACACTAATAATTAAAGCTTAGCGTTATCCAACTCTTAACACTTGGAAGCATTGGCTCTGGGTTTTGTTTCCTTTCCTCCTGTCTATCTCCCACCTTTTTAAAGGATAAGGTATCAAAACAGATTATGCTCTTTTAAGGTATATCGCTGATGGGACGTAACAACAATACAGATCTTCCACCCTGCCTTCTGCCTACCTGAAATGAAGCTGTAAGAGGAGGCCATGGGCTTCTATTACCTATAGTAAATCTGCAAGATCAGTAGGGATCTGTTCTGCTTTTATGAACACATGTGCAATCACAAATCATAAACATCTGAAATTAGTGAGTTATTTAGTAACACTCTGCTGTGCAAACGCCTCTCTCCTTTATCATTTTCAAAGCACTGTACAAACACTACATGTAGGTATAATGATCGGTGGTAGTTTTACCTAGCCCTTTATTTTGCAGTTTGAACATGCATTTACCTATTTTATTGATCCATAAGCTGAAGCCAAAAGAGGAAAAAAGCCCAGTCTGTGTCTACTGAAGCCAATGGGGAGATGCTGTACTGCTTTTAGAACAAATTGGATCAGATTATGAGCATCTTGCCTGAGGCCGTTTAATAAATAGTTTATACAGGTAGGAATGGAACAAAGGCACTATACACTCTATAATAATAGTGTTCTAACAGCTCAAAAATGAAAGCACAGCATTAAATGTGTCTCTTGTTAATGTCCTTTTAGCAGCAACACTATCGACTCTGTAATTTTTTCAGGAAGCAAACCATATTTTAATTTTTTTCTTTTGATTTTTCTATAATGTTGAACAGATTCTTAAAGATGTATGGTCAAATTCCATCCTTTCTGCAGCTGGAAATTAAGTGTAGCTATCAATGGAGTAATGTATCATACGTTTTCACTGGTGTGTCAGAGAGCAAAATTTGGCCCTT
>VYZW01030309.1:1222-14481 GCA_013401315.1 Balaeniceps rex | reverse complement strand
GGCAAAAAAAAAAAAAAAAGCCCTTTTTAAAAGAAACTACTTAAATAGTTCAGTATGCCCTCACTGGAAGAGCTGAATTAACAGATGAGTTGCTTTAATTTCACTGTCTTTTAGGTCACTTTGAGTCCATGTATTGGATCAACCAGGTTGTCCTTTGGATATTGCTTTGATGCTACAGAGGTCTGTGTGCAGCCAGGCCCTGCAGTTTCATTTGTGATGCTTTTTCTCTTGGTACCTCTTGGCATTGAAGTGCAAGTCAGGAATCTAAGTTCATTTACCAGTGCTGCCATGAAATGTCTTCTCGTCATCCTTAGATGTAATGTAACAATACTTATTAAAGCTACCTTAAGAATGCTTTTGGAGCTATTTGGGTATATGCAGGTCCAGCTAGTATTTCAGCATGGGATGTAATGAAAACAGTGAAAAAAGAATGAAATAATGATTCAGAATGAATAAACCCCCCACCAACCCAACAAAGAAAACACAAAATGAAGTCTATAGCCATGCTGGCATGTGACTCTCTTTAAGGAGGAGGAAATTACGCAGTATAACTGTCTCATGCATAGAATATGTCCTTTAAAGATTTAAAGAATTAATAGAGCTAAGAAGCTGGCTGGGTTAAATGCACTTAATATAAACAGTGTGATGCAACAGTCTGTATCTCTGTTGTTAAGAGCATGCCTTGTAGTAGACTCATGACATTGTGAAGTACAAAATACACAAACAATTTGTACTTGGGGGATGCTTATGAAAAACCAGGTGTGAATGGGAGTTTCCTATGAAATGTGAGAAAAGGGAAGGCATGCTTGTAAAATAAAGACTTGATCAGGATCTCATCACCTCAAAAGGAATTCTCTAAATATTAATTGGAGAAAAGCAGGTTGCAGCTTTAGGGAAAGTGAAGTGCTGTTCATTTAATGGCTGTGCTGTCAAAGAACTGGTTGTGGATGAAGGCAATGCTGTATGCTTGCAGCACTGACCACTGTCAGCCTTTGAAGAGAGGAGTCTAAAACTTGCTGGTTAATTTGTTTAAACCTTTGGATCAGGTCCTGTTAATATTACTTAGCTGACTTTCTGCAGGTTACCTTGAGAAACAGAGTGTGGAAACGCTGACAGCTCCTTCTCCAAAACACCAAGAGCCAAAATACATTTTAGGGTTTTTTTGGTTAATGTTTCATGTGTTTAAACCTTTTATTTTTTTTTTCCCCCTGAAGTCATAAAGATGCAGAAGTGGTTNTTTGTTTTTTTCCTTTTTTTTTTTTTTTTTTTTTAATTATTGAAATGAAACCAGAGACTCTTATGTAATCATGACTTCAAGGAAACTGAAGAAAATTACCCAGATGTCACCAATGCAGCTAGGTGAGATGGCCAGACTGGATGCTCAGATCATTAAGCTCCTCTAGATTATAACACATAAGTGTAAGAAACCACAACAAAGTCACAACAAAGTGACTGCCTCACAACTTATGACTTTCTCTAGTTATTGCAAAGGAGTATTAGGTCCAGTATCACTGATGGAGTAGCTGTGGAAGTGAAGCTACTCTCTAGCATAGTGGCCATAGAAGAATCTTCGTGCTGTCCTGGTTGCCTTCAGTTTGTTCTTGAGAAAACAGCATTTCTTTATGTGCATGATTGCTCTGAAAGTGGGTTACCTCTGATCAGCAAAAGGCTAACTCCAGGTAATTGCTGAAAGACTATGCCTGAGCAGCTAACACGAGAGACATACAGTGATCTTCTGAATTGTCATTGTGGGTTATTTGTAAAGCATTTTATTTTATTGAGAATAGGACAGTTTATCTGTCCAAAGCTGGTCTCTCCAAATAACTGTTGATAGCGGGCATATCTCGATGATGGATTTGGCCTAACTCTTGCATTGATTAGAAGAGCAGGATTCCTGATTGTCTGTCAAACTCGTCCTGTTTCATTGTGTTCTGAGAGTTAAAGCCTCCATCGCAGTAATTGGTGCTTGCTCTGAGCTCGGTTCCCTCGCATAGCTGTCTGCCATTCAAAAACTGCCTTGGCAGCCTCTGCCCTTTCCTGATCAGGCACCACTGAGGAATTCAGCTGGCATTATCAGTCCCATATATAATGTTATGGCAGGAGAGAAACACACAGATAATCTGAAATGATGTTGTTACAGAAATGTACCTCATCAAGGAATATTTAGTAAGTGTTAGAATCCTACTTTGGGCTTGGTTTTAGCTAATATATTGTAATGGGAGTGCTTGAAATAACAAAAACTTGTCAAGAAATGCAGCCGGCTTTAGCATAACCCTACCATAGCAGCACTGCCAGCCTTCTCAAGAGCTGACAACCAGCAGCAGCCTCTAGCACAAGAACACTTAAATAAATGCTAATGCCTGAATATCAGGAGACTATTAATGAAGTCAGAAACACTATTCTTGAGAAGATCACTTCCAGGGGCCTATTCTTTGTACATCTTATGAATCATTACCACTTGAACTCAAAGGTAAGATCATACTTACGGGAAAATGGGAAAGACTGATCTGAATAGAAAAAGAATGGAAGGTAATTTGGAAAACCAGACCTGCTGCTATTAATAAAATAGGTTTAAAAACATCTTTACTTATATTGTCTCATTCCATTTAAGGTAAAATAAATATACACATATATGTATATTAATACTTACATGAGATCTAATAGCAGCAGCATTTTTATGGGACTTATCAAGTGATAGTCTAAACTTAATATTACATGGTAACAAAAACTTAATATTACATGTCAGTCTGCCCCAAGTGGCTTACAGACCAATTGAAATAGGCAGACACCACATAAAGGAAAAGATGTAACGGATCAGCAGGGTGGACAGTGGGATGGCAGGCAAGTGGTGTGTTGCTGCCACTTTGACTTTTGGAGTGGACTTGTTTAGAAGAGAATAAGCTAAGGGGCAAGAAAAAAAGAAAGAGGATAAAAATAAAAGGTCTGAGAGGCCAGGTGGGGGAAGAGAGACGGTGCCTGAATCCTATCATTCTGATGCTGTGATTCAGGGCTCTTGCTTACTGTCCCAGGGATGAAAGGCCAGACATAGGCCAGGGCTCGGTGGTTTGTGCTGGGGACGAGGAGAAGAAAGAGGTGGAAAGGACAGGTAAGAGTGGGCTAGCACTGCTGGTGCAGGCAAAAGAGCAGGATTAAGCAGTGGCTCCCACTTCATGGCTCTTCTCAGCAACGGCTGCTGCCCTCTGTACTTGAACCTTTTGTCACAATAACGGACGGCAGTGGCAGCCTGGCTTTGCAGGGTCAAGCAGGTGGTCAGGACTCTCCCTGCTCCCATGTGTTTGCTGTCCAGTGCAGTTTGTCTGCTTTGTCCGGGTCTAGAATTGACTCTCTGGTGGAGGAGGTTGCTGTCCAAATGAACTTAGGCACTACCAGAGGCCCACTGGTAATAAAAGATTGAGGTCTCTTTTGAAAGAGTGCCAACCCTCCTTTGTTAGAAGCTGAACAACAATAAAAATGGGAAATCTGTTTGCAAAAAATGATGGGAGTGTATAGCGTGGCTAATGCGTGGTTGCTGCTGCTGGGATTTGAGCATAGAGTGCTGGTGATAGGGTGACTAAAAAGACATGCATATTTAAAAAGTATTAAAAAAAGGTTAAGATTATGACTTGTAAGTGCAAATGTCTTGAAGTCAAAGTAGGAAGGTTTTTAAAAGGCAGAAACTGGACTGCTTAGATATCAAACTCTTTCTGATAGTATGCCACTTTCAGACTTTTATGACAAGCTAGAAAATTCTCTGAGGCAAAGCTAGAACATCCAGGCTTGGTGAGTGAAAAGTAGTAATTTATTTTCTGTCATGTTAAGACCTGCCCTGTGATATTGAGTGTGACATAGTGAACCTGAGCTGAGAACATGGTGACTGTACCTTCTTTCACTTGAATTTGTATGAGATTCTGGATAAGAGATTGTATTGCCTTTTCTGCTCCTAGTTTCGCAGCTGCATCACGCTTACCTGTTGAGGAAGAAGTGCCCTTGACTAACAAGGTAAGTATGCGCATTGTACAGCAAGCCCACCGCAGTGATTAGTTGATACTTTTTTGTGCACATCCATCCCTAAATCTTTGGTGCCTTTACACAGGTCACCTGAAACGGGAATATTACCAGCCTGGCAGGCGACCAGCTGAGGCAATAAAATGCATCATCAGATACTTAAATAATGCTGCCACTATAATAGCTAAGGTTTTTTTTTCTTGTTACCTGACCTAGCTCCTTGCACAGCATATAGATTAGCTTTATCTGCACTGTGTGAAATTAAAAGTAACAAAACCTGAAACAAAAAGTAGCTTATCAGCTGCTGTTCTGCAGAAGCAGAAATAAAAACTGTGTAAATATTGGCTATGTTTCAGCATCCTGTATTACAAAATGTGATACAAATGTGTACAGGTAAAATGAATACGGGATCATATGTTTAAACGCGAAAGGGCTGAGTGGAGAGGCACAGCTCTGCGAGAATCCCATCCCCACTAGTGCACCGTGGTGCCTACTCTTCAGCCTGTACCATTCCAGCTGTACAGTTTTTATATAGGTTCTGAAATTTCTAATGATCAGCAGGTCCAGCTCTGTTTTCAGAAATAATTCCCTCCTCACTTCTTAATTTTTTAAAATATTAACATCCCCCAATAGTATTCCTTAGAGAGTATTGTTTTCCATAATGGAGCTTGCAGGGAGGACTTGAGCTATTGGATCAAAGATAAAATTACTAGTCAGTGAACTGGGAAGTTAATATTTCAGCAGTGTCCTAGCCCTTTATTTGGTTCTCCTAATAGATTTTGCAGTGTTGGGGACAGTGTTTCTGAGCAGTACTAGTCGCTGCCTGAGTCTCTGTGGTTCATGCATTGTAATGGTACAGAAAGTGATGCCTTTGAATGTGTGGATCTAATCAGTTCTGTTTGTGCCACTACATTATTGTTTGTAAAGTGTGTGCTAGTAATATTTATCCTGAAGATCCTGTGTAAGTACAGGATGATTCAAAATAAGGAGAGTCCTTTGATATCGTTAACACCTGCAGAAAAGCTCTTTCTCTTTTTTTTCTTAAATAAGAATTTAAATAACGTTTTTGAAGATGGGTAGAATTAATCAATAAGAGTGAAAGGGAGCTAGACCTATGGACCAGATAATTACTTTAAATGGAGGTTACAGGTTACAAATGTAGCCCTGGGCCTGATCAAGTAATTTTCCATTATGGAAGATAGGCAGCTAACTTCTTTTTGACCCTTGGGAATGTATAGCCTCACTCTGCTTTTGAAAAAAATAAACCTCTCATGATTTCTAATTATTTTGTAAGTTTGTCATTCTTGAGTTCCTCCCCTCCATAGTTTGGAAGTAATTTTGAACATAGATCTCTGTACTTCTCTTCCGTTTGACTATTCTTCTGTGTTGCAAGTTGAAGCGAGCCAATTTACTCCCTGGGATCTCATCGTGCCAAACCACTTCTATTTATACGTGCACACCATCTTTAGAAATTCAGCAGGGTGTTTTTAAGGAAATGCCTGCTGCTTTGGTAGTTGGGTGGGGAGGAAAGGAGGAAGTGAACTGTGTATTTCTGTAGACCCTGTGAAAATTACTTCTTGTGGGAGACCTGTCTGTTTTGAATAAGCAGAATGTGTGTCTCCACAGCAGTCATAGGTGGGACTGGAGCTGGTGGGGACAGAGTGTTGCTAACTTTAAACTAGATAGTTTGAGTAATGACAACAGTGTAGCTATGGCAACACACAGCCCTGCTTGGGCTGGCTACTTCTTTTAGGCAAGTTTTGGAGCCCATGTTGAACTCCAGGCTGTCATACTTATGCTCCCATCAGTACTCAGCAGAGATGATTTTAAGCTAACTAGATGCATATTCACCTGAGGGGCAGCCAAAACCTGAGGCGGGGGGGGGATGGAGGTCGTCTCCACCGTTTTGGGAGCGGTCAGGCTTGCTCAGGGAGAGCTGTGTGATGCTGGTGCCTTCAGCTGAGCCCTGGGGGCAGGAACCAGCCTTTACAGCCTTGGGGCAGGAACCAGCCTTACAGCCCTGGGGGCATTGCTGCACATGATGGGAGCCCTGGCTGGTGATAGAAGGAGGGTGATGGGTCATCATTCAGGTAGGAAGGTCAAGAGGTTTAGTATGAGATAAGAGGAGGGGAAAAAATGTTGGGATTGTTTAGTAAAGCTGGTAAAAACGTATAGGATCTACTGCCATTAAAACCCTCCCCAGGTGTGTGCGTGTGTGTGAAAACAGTGCACATAGTTATTTCTAGATATATTTCTTAGATATTTCCTTCAAAATGAGTATTTTATTTTTCAGACTAAAATATTTGGCCTTAGTTATTGGAAAACTTCATATTTTCTATAAAAATGCAAAATTCAAAGGAAGAAAAATACTCTCATTGGGAATGGGGAGTAGTTTCTCTGTAATCACTATTATTCAACACCTGAAGAGTTAAAACTAGTTGGAGCTAAGTAGGTCACTCTAAGTTAAATTAGGACGGTTGACTGTAGAAATGTAAATAACTTCGGTAATAGATGATAGAAATATTGGTTGTGTCTATTTACAATTTACTATATGTATTTTATGAATTGTTGGAAAGGGCATGGCTGGCAAGAAGACAGACAGCTATTTTGTGCAGTCCAGCCTGTGGTAGTCTTGGTCAGATCAAACAGCCCCTTTGAGGGAAGGGGAGACTCTTCTTCCCTGGGAGCAATGAGCTTGTTCAGATAGGAAAAACTTCAGGAGTACAAGGGGGGAGCAGCGAGACAGCTGGAGAGGTAGGAATTAGGGATGCTGACAGCCGGAAGGCCAATCAGGAAAAACTGGTAAAGAAGGACCTTGCCTTCCCGTAAGAAGCAGACTTAGAGCCAATTATAAGACACTTTAGTGGGAATGTGGAGGCTCGTTTCAACTTGAGAAACAATGAGGAATGATCAATTAGAAAACAAAGTTGGCAAATGGGTCGTGTCCTTTCCTTTTTCCCATCTGGTGCAGCAGATGTCAAGTTATCATCTTAAAGGGGCTACCTTTTCCCAGTTTGTTTTAGTTATATTGAAACATTGCTTTAGTAGTTTTAATCTTTTTAACAACCTCCAGTAAGTTCACTTTTGTAAATATAGTCATGAAGCAGAATCCATGGAAGCAGCCAAATCTTGGTTCAGTTTTATATGGCTCGGCTGTGAAATACTGTTAAAAGCAAGGAAGAGACTGTTTACGATCACTATTGTAAAAGCTCTTTGTAATTTCTTGGGAGCTTCGGGTCAGTGATAGGAAACCCAATTGCCTTTGGTGCTGGTGAGGAAGGAATATGCCATTTGGTCAATCTTACACTGTTGGTTTGCTTTCAAGAAAAGGTGATGCCATTCTGTCTCAAAGGTTGGACTGATTCTGGATCCTGTCCTACTGATCTTCATTTAAATATTTTCTTGTAACAGTAATGTCATCTGCAGAGTTGTTTTAGTATTACATAGGAAATGCAAAGGTGCAGTAGTTTTTGAAATATTCCTTTCCACTGTATACACCAAAATGGGAAGTCCCTAGCTTATAAATATTTTCATTTTATTGCATCTTCTCAAGGGACACAAGCATATTGGGAAAAGAAACTCTCATTACTTACTCAATTAAATTAGTTTCTATAAATCAGTCAGGAATAATTGTGTTTATATGGGCCAAAACTTCCTCAAGGGGACATTAAATGGTGATTTAAAATATATTTATTTAGAAATCAATGGTAGTGATTTGAAGCTACCCGTTGAGATGAATGTGGATGGCAGTAGTGCAGCGCTTTGTCAGATTTATTTCAAAAGTTGCAATAAATCAAAGATGTTATTAATCTGGTTCAACAAACAGCAAGTGAATAACAAGCATGGTAGGTTTGATAGCCACAATATTTGACTTTTGCTGAAACTACTGAATGAAATACAATATGATATTTGCATTAAAAAAGAATATAGGTGGGTTTTTGTCCTTCCAGGACACAGAGCATGCAATCCTAAATCAGACCACAGCCTGTATCACAGGAGTCCCAATCCCATGCTTATGACTGGTTTTTCTGTGGCAGTTTCTAGCAGTGTAGTTGTCTTTTTAGATGAGTGTGTGTATGTATATATATGTATACACACACATACATAAAAGACCTAAAGCATGCTTAAGGGAGTCAAATTGTGATGTAGTAACAATATGAGAAATCCAGTTTCACATCCTTGGCTCAGAGAATCGAGTCGCATCTGGTACCTGCTATTTTGCCTCTCCCTTGCACTGGTCAGGTTGCTCTTGCTCCATCTGACCCTTGTGCTTTTTTTTTCCTATTCTCCCTACTATTTTTACTGTCTGTCAAATGCTCTCACTGTTCTGCCCCCGTTCTTTTGGCTGATGGGACACTCCTCTAATAGATGTTCCTATGCAGTAAGTAAAACTGAAATCAACTGAAGCCAAGTGAATTGGTTTGTATTACTTGCCTTATTCTTATGTGCAATAAATATACATTTTAAATTATATCCAGCACAGAACAGAGAATATAAAAGAAAAAAATCAATAACCTAAATTCTGATTTTTTTTTTCTGTCCAAAATCTGTCTAGTCCTTTGACTTTACCAGTGATACTTAAGATCAGTAAGGAGCTGTGTATTGGGAATTTTGGTTTGTGCTCTATTTCTCTTACCTAATCTCACTGTTAATATATCTTATGAAAAATACAAGGCAAAAATGGAGCAAATCATTTGATTATTACCAGTTCATTAGGCTTCAAACATGAATTAGAGCCAACTTCATCTTTCAGATCCATTCACGTGGCTCACACTGAAGTCGGTGAGAGGCACATACATATTCACAAATCCAGAATTTGGGTCTTTGCCTGAGATTTTAGTAGACCAGTGTTCAGTGAAGGCTCTGAGGTAGTAGATCATTTGTTATTTACAGCAGATAATGAAATATTACTCTGATTTTACTTGAAGCTTTGTTACATAAAGTCTTTAAGTTGGTAGAGGAAAAAATACTCTCCCAATAAATTAGAAAATAAGCTGTTAAAAGAAGCTCTGTCTACTTTGTAAAGAAATTAAATTTTTTTGAGGTGTTTTAACTATAAAAACAGGGTGACAAAATGCTTGCTTGGACTTCAGATTTCCTTGGCGTTGCATTGGACTCTAGCTGTATCTGTGTCACAGGTGTTGAGTCGCTTTCCTCTAGCAAAATAGATGCTGCCAGCAGCTGGCTGCTCCAGAAATGCCACTTGGAACTGGAAACTTTCAAAAATATTTCACAGCTTTCTTGTGGTGAGGAGTGCTTCTCACCACGTGAAGTTTTTGGATCATTGGGCTGAAGGGAATGGCAGGAGTTTTCCTGTAAGATGAAGCTGTCCTTGCTGATCTCAGAAGCGGCACCCAGCTTGCATGGAGCGAGCGGTTTGAGCGCTGCTGATGCTACCTGCTCCCTGTATACCTGTAACTGCCCTTCACCCAGACAGGGGGCTGTGCCCATCCCCAGGGGAGAGCAGAAAATTCTCTGTATGCATGAGGCATCATTTGGTGAGAGGCTAAACATTTATTTTTCAATAAAACTGTCTTATTTAAAAAGGTTGTGGTTTCCCCCCCGCCCTTTGCACTGAATTTCAGCATCTCTCCTAAAGTACAGATGGTAACAGGGAGAGCAGTAAGGGTTGAGCTGGGGAGGGGAAAAAGAGCATGCATTTTGCTGTCCTAGCATAGAGTTCCTTTAATGATTACTTTTGAAATAAGTTGTTGATCAGTGAATGAAATCTTCTAAACTGTTGTTCTCCTTGGGTCAGCTCCAGTTTAAAGGGGAATTGATCTCCCTCCTGCCAGGTATGTTTTGAGTGATCTTGAAGAGGTAGTGCAATATTTTATCATCCAGTACTGTGGCCAAGTTATCCAAATAGGTGCTGCATCATGTATAATTACAGTCCAGATATCATTACATGCCATGCAACTGCAGCAGTAAAATTACATCATGATGTCACTGTGTAAAATATAGCAAGTTGAGTTTGGTGTGCTGGGTAGGTTTGTAAAAGCAGATGACTACTTCCAGCTCTTATGCAGGCGATTGAGTTATTTCTCAACAAAATGTATTGCCTCTTCCTTGCTACAACCAGAAATCACTCTAATGCTGAATGGCTTTGGTCTTCAGTAGGTTTTATTTAAGGAATTTCCCCCTCCTTGCCTGCACACTGGATAGAACAATGCCCTAGAAATTAAAAATAGAAGTAGTGTCCCAAAGGCAATGTCTGTCTGCCAGCAGTATGTATGACTTGTTTGGTGGCAAGTGTTTTAGAATTGTGAGCATGAACTCAATTGGAAAAATGTAAAACCTGATCTTTTCTCCTAGCTTTAATACTGCCCCTCTTCCTTTATTTTCATTCTTGTATTGTATCCTATGAATTTTAATAGTTTTAATTTACATCCTGTGGCAAGTGCATCTGTGGAGCTTCTTACCCACAGTCAGGTTCTCTGCAGCAGATGTTGACAGAATTAACCGTTTGCCTCACAGAGATGTGCATCCTGCTGTGCATTTATATTACAATCCAAAACATCCCTTTTGGATACTATCCTCAGTGCAGCTTTAAATATGAGCAGGGTGTCTTGAGATCTGAGAAAATGGGGAGATCCCTAGTTCCCCTCACTCCACCAGTATTTCAACTGAAAATGGAAATATTCTGTCACAGGTTGAGCTTGTGACAGACTGAAGGTGACAGGGAATGTGTGGCTTTCTTTTAAAATGTTTCTCTTTGCAAAAAAAGAAAAATATTTTGGTATAGATTGGTTCTTGTATGAAATTTATTTTAATTGAAAATTTTCTTTTCCCATTTTCCTTACGATAAATACTGATTTTTTTTTTTTAATCTTTTTTTCACAATTACAGCAGGAATTGGCTTCTTATTTAAAAAAAAAATATACACACACATACCTTTAATGCCATTTTGGGGGTCATCTGACTCAATATGGATGGAGAGGCAATAATGCTGCCCTCCAAATGTAGGACATCCTCTGGGTCCTTCATTAGATTAATGACTGAGTCCAAACCTTTGTAGAAAGTGACAGTTACTGAGAAACAGTGCAAGGTGATGGAAACGCTGGATGTCTTCTGTCTTCCTTCATAGTACCATGCATCAGGCTGTGGCTGGATGGGGGGAAACACCCAAAACAAACAACAACCCACGACTTTTGAATAAACAGGCATGATAATCTACACTTACTTACTAAACAACAGTTTATTTCCAAAGTTACAATTTGAGTAATGACAGATAAGCTAAAATTATTGTTAAGAGGCAGGAATGCTAGACCAGTAGGCAGATTAGTTACATGCAAAAGGTAAGTTTCATAAATCCAGTTGGTGCCTCGCAAGCCATAAAGCACAAGAATACTTATGCTCTCCTCTTTCATGTCCTTGTATTTTCTTTTAAAATTTAATTTGATTTTAGTACTATGATACATTTAAAAAATTTAAATTATACCATGTTGCTACTCTGCTAGTTGCTTGAAGTGCGTATCTTATTACAATGGATCATAAATCTGGAAGCCAGCTTTCTGTGTATATGTTTTACTTAACTAGGGTGGATGGGTAAACCTGAAAGCAAGAACCCCTCCCAAACCCAGCTTTTCAATGGAAATACTATTCAGTGAAATGCTCGGAGGGAATTTATAACCCTGAAATTAATCGTTTCTTTTTCAGATGTAATGTTTACCGTAGCACAGGAGCTGACAAATAATTTAAATTCAAAGGTAGCTTTAGTTTTGTCACTGCAGCTGAAACAACACTTTTTAAAATTAAGAATGTAAAACTAAGACTTGTGAGGCTGCTCCCCACCCCCATCTCTCCTTTTTCTTATCTTAGTGTAAATTGAAAAGATCAAGTATCAATTACAATTCAGGCTATCACTAGGTAGTGCATTGTGTGTACACACAACACGTCCATCTCCCAAAGAAATCTTGTATTGAAGAGATTTGCTTATATAGAAACTATAGATATATGTGTTCATTTTATGGTGTCCTTACACTTTTAATACTGTAGTTTTCTGGTTTCTTTCCAGTTATATCTGTACCAAATAGCAAGGAGAGAACAAAAATCTATCATAGGTATTTTCTTTAATAAAGATTGTGATTTTTCACCTTCCTAGGGGAGAAAAATTAGAAAGAATTCCTGAAAAATTTAAAATAAGTACATGACAACATGTGTCCGTAACTGAAGTACATAAATAGGCTAACTCAGACAACTGAATGATTGTAATGCAACAACAGAATAAGCACAAGAAAGAATTAACTCATTTACATGAAACAAAAATATTATATGCTTGATATTAGATAACCTGCCAGACCAATAGCTTGCACTCTTCTGTTCTTGGCTGTAGCCATCATCATTATGATACCATTCTACTGCTTTTTGTGTTTTTTCTACTGACTTTATTAAAAAATGAAATACTGCTTCTCCATACTTGTCTTTAAATTCTGAAGTCATTGGAAAAGGTTTCACTAGCTTGAGTGGTTAATTAAAGCCAACTATAATAGCTTCAGGGATACCAGGGTTTAGAAGTCAAGCATGCTGAAGTGATGCTTTAAAAGAAAACTTTTGAAATTTACCTGTACACTGGTAAATTAGTTAAAGTAAATAAAAATAAATTTTAATGTAAAGTTGAAGGCACAGAAATTTGTATCCAGTAATCTTCTGTATGTGCATTGTATACCTAATGAATACCTGTAAAGTTGAAAGTTTGCAAATACATAAACCTCCATAGATTTAATAGTTTTGAAACTAAAACCTGAAACTCCACACAAGGTACTATGTGTATTACTACATTTCACAGTGGACCTATTCATTTCTAGTGGAAGGCTGGATGACACCAATCTTGACGCAGGTTTTTTCCAGGCTTCGTTAAAATCTGGATTCGCTACATGTGAAAAATGTTGGTCTGCAGGGGGATAAATGACAAACGAGAGTACTAAGAGATGTGGGGTTTTGTTTTATTCATTTGAAATGTTTCCTTTGGGCAGAGCTGATGGAACCATGAAAGAAAAGGAAAGGCTTAGAAAAGATGAGATCTCAGCTACAGCTGACTGGCAAACAGCCTGCACATTCAACCCCAGTTTATGGATTATTGATTGGAGAGGAGATGAAGTGCAGCTCCTATTCTCAAGCCAAGCAGACTGCCTTACACAGAGTGCAGCTTAACTTTCTTAATTAGTGTGGAATACATAATGTGTGTGGAAAAAAGGCGGTCTTGTTAACAGGTCAGAAGAAGTTAGGTTAGCCTTTGTATTGCCTGTCAAAGT
>VYZW01030306.1:1196-12722 GCA_013401315.1 Balaeniceps rex | reverse complement strand
GATGCAGTATCCCAGATGCAGTCTAATGAGTGCCAAGTGAAAAGGGATAATCACTTTCCTCAACCTGCTGACTCTGCTCTTGTTAAAACAGCCAATCCCAAACACCTCCTACAGAATTTTAGCACAGAAGCGTGCAATTAATCTATACCACACCATCACTTTAAGAACTGCCCAAATCTCCAGGATAAGGCAGTCAGCACTGGAATGGTGATCTAGTAGGTACTGCTCATCGATATAGACAAAGTATCTTTAGAACTTACTGTGTTGTGTTTCACTAAAAATATAAAAAACACAAAATGATTGCTATTATTCCAGTAGTAGATTGGATTAGTCAAGGTAACAAGACATCTGCCTGCACAGGTTCACTGCCTCTTATTTGTCACACACAATCTCTGAAGTTAAACATTTAATTCCAAACATGTTTCAGTTATTCCTAATATTAAGTGCTATACTTTCAATTATACCAAGATCAGAATGAGAGAAATTTACTGTAGAAAGTATTAACCCTCTACACAGCAAAGCCAGAAAATCCAAACAAATCCTATACCAAAAATGCCCACCTGCATTCATGCGGTGTGCTTACCTCTAAAATTTCCTCCTTCAAAGAGAAAACTTTACCCTACATATTGGGCAACATTATAAAGACTTATTCCACTGTAACGACTTCTTAGTCATTCTTGATACAGGTTCTTCAGCAAATGCCCAGGCTTCTCACAGCAGAAGCCAATTCTGACTACCTGCTTTCCCACCATTAATTTAGCAAAACATATTAGTACCTGGAAGGGCTCCTGGGATATCAAGAATACTCAACTTTAAGATAACATCATTCAGTAACACACTACTTCTATGAAAGCTAGCTTATCCTGTTAAACAGCCTAGTCTTTTCTATGGAAAATAAAAAAAGCCTCACACTGACATGCAACTCCTCTTAAAATCAGAGAAAGACAACAGAAGAGCAACTAATTTCTGTGAATTAGAATATGAGTATTTTCCCAGATTTCTCAAACATTTCTTGCTCTTTGCTGTCCACTTAGCACTACCCATATCTGGTCTTTGAGCTGCAAAATTAAAGAAGTCTCACTAACCAGAAGGCTAGATTATGGTGCAACACAAAGTAAAAGCAGGACTATGTGTTCACACACAAGTTAGACATGAAAATGCCCTACAGAAATTAAAAATCATCCTGTAAGATAGAATATGCTTCATGGTAAACATCAAAATCAATGTAAAATGCATTTTGAATGAAGTTTCAAACATTCTTCCAGGCTTCACATGAGACAGAAGCAAGACTATAAAAATACAGAGTTTTACACCAACGTAGTAGGAATACTATAGCAATAAGTTCTCATTAGAGACATATTGATTGCCATGCCATCATTAGAAAAGGGATGCCATAAAATGGCTAACTTCATACAAGTTCCTAACAACTTTACATAAGATTAAGTAGATACAAGACGACACAGAGTACAACTCTTTCCACATGGCACTTTTCCTTGCAATTCTAAGTATTGAGGTCATCAGATATCAAGAGATAAGAATGCTAGATAACGAACAACTTTGGAATTTAATACTGATTTTCTATGGAGTTTTATATACTATTTAGAAGTTAGATATTAGTTGTCCAATCACATTTCACATGAGAAAGCTGATAAGATGATCTTAATATTTTTCCTTTCTGATGATCACCAGTAGCTGTTTGAACTTATTTCTGATAATCTATTTCAAAGCTCTTACCTTCCAAAACAGAATACTACAGTGTCGGCAGAAATGCAAGGTGTCCCCGTACTGTTCCTTTATTGGGTAATATTTCTGAAGTGCAAAGTACATCAGCTTCCAGTCAATGTGACCTTTCTCTGATGGAATCAAATGCCTACAAAACTGGACATAAAATTAATATATTCCTTTAAAATTGTTAAAGAACTAATCAAATCACATAAAGGACTCAGGGTGGGGGGGGAAGGGGAAAGGTAGTTAAACTGAAGTTTTGTAACTGGAATTCTTTGAAGTCAATAATCTGACATGATACATCTCTGCAAAGCAGCGAGAGATCTAGCCACAAAAAAGTGAGAGCTAAAATACTAAAAATAGGAAGGTGCATATTTGCCAAGAAAAAAGTAGGCCATACACAGCTGATCTAACTCTGTCTTGAAATTATTCTAATTATAGTCAAGAACCATATAACAAAAACAATATTTAGAGCCGTAAGTAGTTAACTTTATACTTCTTAAAAAAACACTCAGGAATGAGATTAAAAAAAAGATTGTCCATTACAAATTGTGGTTTTCTGTTAAGGCAGTAACTAGGAATTTAAATAATGCTTTTTCTTTCATTTTAAAAGTATATACATGATTATTTTTCACATTTACTTATCATCTTTCTAGAAGGATAGCAATAATCAGTGATTGATGGACTTCTTAAGGACATAATCTGCGTGTAAACAGCTGATGCACAATGGCTATTTCTCCCCAGCTTAATACACAGCCAAGGTTTATTAAGTATGTATTTGTAAAAGGCTTCTGTTCCACTCAGTGTGGATTAATGCTAATACATTAAAGGCTTTCTTCATTCAGAAGACAACCCCTAGATGGGATTTCAGCTACACTTCATTTTGTAACAGCTTCCCTGTGTGGAGATCTTGTTTTTTCCAAAAGTGCTCTTCAGAAATCAAGCATGTTTTTGTGGTTGTTTCAATCGTTCAGCGAATATACTGCGGAGGACAGGAAAAACAACCTAACGTGATTCTTTAAGCTTATTAAGGTAGTACACTTTTAAACAGAAAAAGCAGAATTTGATATTGGAAAATAAAATCATTAGATTTCTATCATTAATAACCTAATAAGAAATTGAATGTGAACATTTAGGAACGCATTGGAAACACTGTGTACAAGTGTCCTTTATAAGGCACAGGGCTAGCTAATTCTACTTGAAAAGCTTAAGTGATCTTTTTCCCAGCATTACCTTAGTGTAACAGCTTCCTCTCCAACCAGTTTTGTCACTGTTCAGTAGAGCTTACCTCATCTAGCCTCAAAATCCACTGAACTGCTACATTAAGCTTAAACTTCTTATCCTCATAATTTCACCTTGCATTCCGCTGAGCTGCTTCTGAAGGTGGGTTTTTCAGTTTGCCTTTGTCTGTCTATATTCTCCATGAAGTTCATTCTAAAGCCTTTCATCTCACCAAAATTCTTAATTCGGATCAACTGCACACGAGTTAATCTTCCCTTCTGCCTTTCCTGTTATAAATAATAGTTAATCTGGTAGTCACCAACCAAACGGTACCACTTCAACCTGTCAGATTTAAGAATGCATCTTTTTACTTCCTCCAGGCTGGAATGTACCAGGTTTTTAAAGTTCTTCCTCCAGCTCTGATGAGGTAACTTCTATTTTCATAGCTTTATTTTCACCTAGTCTGATTTTGTCCCAGCACATATTACTGTCAGAAAACGAAGACAGTTCTGTAGGCATTCCTAGATGACTTTAATGCTTTTTATGAGGAAGTGACAGAAAAGTACCATTTCTCTTTTTGTTCTTAATTTCAAAATCTCAAGTATTTGTTCTCTTTTGCAACAATCCAATTTTGGCTTCACCAGACTGTTCATGTAGCCTAAAAGTTTGAGCAATCTGTCTGCCTACCTTGGTTAGTAAAACAAGTTCTACTTTAGGTACTAAAATTAGAAACACCTTAGAGGTATCTTCTACCACACTTGCTAGTGATTGTGTAGTTTAAAAAAAACCCCCATCTTACAGTAGACATTTCTTAAAATAATGCAAGGAAATAGCCTCATAGTTATCCTAAACTCAGACATGCTGAATACAATTTTTAGTATGAAACAAGCCCAAAAAAAGAGAACATTTTCACTATTGCTGCACACTGTCACATTTTTATCTCAAAAAGGGTGAGTTCACACTCCATTATTAGTATACCATATTGCAAACATAAGGGTCACATTTATGCATATGACAGACTTTATTACCTGCTTTTCCGCAAAATGGTACTGGCAGAGTTTTTTCCACAACTGTCTGTCTTCACTGAGCATGTACAAAGTTGGGGTCACTTGACCCAGAGTAATAATGTCCCAGCCATCAGAGAACCTGTATAAGATGTTGTTCAGCATATGGAGAGGGAGATCGCTAAGCGTAAGACCATTGTTGACTTGCTGGAAATAAGAGTTGAAGACTTAACTACAAAAACTTGACAGTATAAGGTACAAATAAGATTCTTACTTTAGAGGTATCTCAGATCTTAGTTTAGTTTGTACAAAACCATCGAGTAATACTATGGTTAATTCTGTGATACTTTGATTACTTGGCTACCATTATTCTCTTAACTGCTGTTGTTGAAAACTTAAATGACTACAGGTACAGAAGGAGCTACAGACTGTAGCTTTGTAACTTACAGCTTTTCTACTGTTAAAATAAACATATCCTAAATTCTTTTTTAAATTTAAAATAATTTTAAAACAATTCCGTTCTCAGAAAATAATTCAAGCGTATACAGTCTTGAAAACTATGATATATTCAATTCCACCTTTGAGAAAAGTGTACTAAAACCCGAACTATAATAAAGGTATGAACCAATTATTTATAATTTGTAGGATAACTAGTTTCTCAATTTTTATTAAGAAACAGGGCATATGTCAATTTGCCTTAAGACAACTACAGTACAGAATACAGGACTGAAGAGCAGAAATACAGAATGAAAACATTACAAAAGTCAGAGGCAGAAGAGAGTAGGTTCATTTCTGAAGTCTGGAGATAGTTCCCCTCAAACGTAAATGAGGAATTCTGCAGGGGGTGATAGATCAGAGCACTGAGAAAGTTTTCATTGAGAGTATACGCCTCTGCTGAACTTTCTCTTTAATGGGGTAACCTACAGCACAACTCATACATGACAATCTGGAGCCTATACTGCCAGGTGGCACAAAGCCCGACAGGGCTGAAGGCAGCATCCCAGCTGGTGAGGGAGGGAGCATGGGCAGTTGCCGGCCCCACCTAGCAGAGCTGCCCAGTCACAAGGCACTGGCAGCACAGCAGCTGTGCTCCAGCAGGCTCTCATTTATGTCAGTTTATTTCACAACCATTCATCTCACTTATAGACTAGACTTTCCATCGTGTCATCTGTTATAGACATCTCTGAGACTATCATTCTGTTCAGGAATATATGAGCATTATGGATGCAAGACTTCTCATCAGTTATTTCAACCAGTGTAAAACAGCTCAGATGGAAGTGGCACGCTGGAAAGAAAGAAACACAGCAACTTCAATGTCTCAAAACTATCTATGCTGTGGTTGCTTGGCATATGAAAACTGCTGAGATTGGGTTCCCCATTTCTCCTTTCTATTCCAGAATTAGCTGTTTTATTCAGATACCCAGCACACACAGCAAGGACAATTTCAAAGTTTCATAGCTGAAAGCAAACAAATGAAACAGTTGTATAATTTTACTGTGAGCAACATCTTGCAGCATTTCTTCCTCCAGGAGTAACCCAGACAGGTTAAAAAAATTGCCTGCTTATCAGAAGTTTCCACTATAAAAACCTGGAACAGTGCATACCACATGCTTTGAACTAAGTTGCATGATCAGAATCCAGATGCTGAAGTCATTATCNATTATAGAATTTTTTTTTTTTTTTTTTTTTTTTTTTTTTTTACAAAAAGCAACCGTGCTGATGAATAAAGCTGTAAAACTGCTACTTGAATATTTTAGTTCTGTTTTCTTGATCCACCTCTAAAATTTCTTTTAGATTTTTATTTCTTCAGTAGTAGTTTACTTTGAAATTAGAAAAAAATTTTTTTTTTCATCTCTACCTGGCAATCCAGACACAGGCATTTTGAAATTTATTTGGGTGAGAAAAACAATTACATCTATACGTCTCTACCACAAACCAGCAGTACAGGCACTGTAGCAGCCCTCATTAGAAAAGAGCTATTAAAACATTAGAAAATTAAGTTGATTCCATTTCATTAATTTCATATTACTTCTCTAAAAGCAAAGGAAACAAGTAAAACTGTTTAAGATGTATTTGAAACTTTGTTCACTTACAAATCATAAACCAATGTTTAATATAATTCCCCTCCCCCAATTACTTTTTTAGTATGATTTAATAATATACCTTGTTCATCTGAAGGTTTTTTAGTTGTTGTTGCCACAGAAGGATAGTTTCTAATCGGCAAATCCAAATATTGATGTTCCCTACCAACACAGATTTTCCTACTCCCCTAATCAGTATGCAGAGAGTAGAACTCAGATCCTGTAGAAGATCTTTGATTAATCGTGGATTATGTTGGTCTTCCATGACTGGAAAACAAAACAAACCAAATACAGTTTTGGATAACTGAGTTAACCAAGCTAATATAGTTAGCTCAAGCTAATCAACACTTTTTTAGATGATCTAATTACAACTCAACTGTTTGTGTACAAATAGCTGCCCTAATTCCCACCGTGACATTCATTAATGCTGTTCTATAAGTGCAAGATCAATAATTAACAATTTCACTGGCAATTTTGATGTAACATTGCATGCTATTCATTTAATAAACTTAATGCTGAACAACTAGTTATAAATCAAATTTATTCTGTTCAAAGCTGATAGTATTACATCTCTATTTAGTGTGGTTACCAGAAAAATTTTTTTCAATATTATGTAATAGCTTTCTTAAAAATAAACAATAAAGAAAAGCACAATAAAGAAATGTACTTTAAATCTCAGTACATCATGCAAACTGAAAAACAAATATGTTACTAATCTAAAAACTTTAATATTTCATAAAGAGTATAATTTAATAGTAACCAATAGTTTCTGAATAGAATCTAATTGTCATTTAACTTCAATCTTTTTCAACAGACATGATTCAATAATCAAGAAAAAACAACTTATTGCAACTGTGGGATGGGAAGTATGAAACCTTTCACTAAATATGCTATTGCTTTGTCTTACAATGTAAAAACAGTAATAAAGCTAACAAAAAAAAAAATCAACTGATAGCTTAGTCACAGCAATTAAATCTAAACAAGCAGATTACAAAACCTTAGGTCTTACCCTTCCGCACAATTTTGTCCAGAATGTTAAAGTAGTTCTTCTGTGCTGCACCACTCAGTGAAGTTAACTGGGATTTTGCAATTAACTGCAAAAGCTAGGACAAAGAATTAAAACTCAGAAGAATGACAGAAGGATGGTTTCAAATACATACTTTCAGTACATACATTCACCTACAACAGCCTAGAGCACTGCAACCGTATTTTGTGAAAACATAACTACAGAGTTCAGAAAACAAAGCAAGACAAAGATGCAAAGCTTTAGGCATTCCCACTGGCATCCCACGAACAACTCATGAAGAGACGTACATTTTCAAAATACTATACAAATACTAGCTCTGTGATAGAGCACATGACAGATGGTCTTTATAAGCTGTAATGAAACAATAGAGGCAGTCTGGTTTGGAGGCTCACAGACAGAAATGTGGTCTTTGATGTGGCTGGGTCCTGAACCCCCTAACAGATTTGGTGGCCAGGAACATCACTCTGAACTGATACCAACTACCAGACTTCCAACTTCTGAGTTAAAGCATCATACTGGTCAAACTGAGGTGTGATGGACTTAGCGCACTATTTGCTGCTCATGGAGAGGAAATGCCATATTTTACCTAAATTGGGGAAAAATATTCTGTATTACTCCCACATTCAGGTCCCTGGTAGAAGAAACCACAGTAATCTAATAATGAGCAGTATACATACTGTATTACTATATAGTTAAGGGAAAGTTGTATTAAGGATCTCCTAACTGTCCACCCATTTCTCTCTGGAACCACTGTGAATAGAAGAGTGGCAAGAACAGTGGGAATGGTCTAGGGGAAAGTAACCAAAATAGCTTAAGGTCTTGCTGCACATCAATGCCAAGCTGCAGCTACTAGAGGCAGCCCTTGCTCCACTCTGACACCTTTGCTTTTACATTTTAGGTCCAGTTTTGTAGCTGACAAGGACTGTTGCCTCTTCAACAAAAAATGGTCTCTTTAGTACGAAATAGAAGAGAGACTTGGATGTTATGACAGTATTGCAATGTTTAGAGGTGTGGCACTGAGCTTTACAATTGTGATTCATAATGCTGAGTTCAGAACAAGTGTTCTCAATACATCAGAAAGGGAAAGCTGAGAGCAGAAACCAGCATCCCCTACAGAGCGCTCGAAACACTAACCTGCAGAGCCGTGCTTTGTAGAACAGCATCAACTGTTGGCACAGAGGGTGAACAAAGACTAAGCCTGCCAAAAATTATTTTGTATCTTCATTTCTAAAACACTGATTTGACACTACACCCAACATTAATTTTCCTTTGGAGGAACAGAGAATACACCTGTTCTCTCCCTGATTTAATAATGTTCCTTCTGGCTTCTCTGCATGATCCCTGACAAAACATTATGTGCTATGAAAGGAGGAAATCATTCTCCTGATGTATTTAAATACAAGCAATCTATTTATGTCATTTTTGAGACTAGATATCAGAACCTCTTTCTTGGCATTTTCAAAGCCTTTTAATTTGATTAATAATTTAGAGCACACCTAGAGGTCTCCGGCAGTTTGCCAATTCAAGCAAGTATGTACATTTCTCTTGATTAATTTAAAAAATTCAGTTATGTCACTCAGACTAAAGATCAAATCAAAGAAACAAATTTCACCTGGCTGATTTTAATGAAGATTCCAATTTCAGTCAAGATTAATATGCAAGGATTAAGACAATCTTAGCAGGTGCATGAGTACAAGGATCTGACACACGAGTTTAGTCTTACTGATATGTGCATAGCCATGGCTTATGTTGTCTACTAGAGATAACAACTTTGAATGTATCAACTGTTTATTCAAATGNTGATCACTATACTACAGCACAAACAAGTACAGGAAAACAGCTGATCCTACCTCCTTGCCCCACTGCCCACCCTAAAAGTATCCTGGGCAGACATCTATATTAACTTCTAATAATGATTGGGAGGTTTTTACTTAGTTGGAGAATCAAAATAGATCCTCTTGGTGGTCTGGGATCAAAGAAGAGCTATCCAGTAGGGCTTGGTATTTAAAAAAAAAAGTCATCTTCTTTATATCTTACTATCTTAAATGCAACAAGCAGAACACCACACAAAAGTAATCACTGTTGTGTTCATGCATAACTACAAATAATTCTTAGAGAAGAAGAAATAGGAACTGCTGCACTGCATTAAGTGAGGTCTACACAGAACATCTCCACCATTAGAAACTTCAGGGAAGTACATGGGAACTTGTATAAAGCAGATAGGCTTCTTACCATTAGGTCTCAGTTGCAGACTGGCTTAAAACCTGATAGAGCAGATTAAGCATCCTTTTTAAAAATCTGTTGCAACTTCACATATTACTGACATCCACACAGATGTTTTAAGTTGTTACATACAACACCACAAATGTTTCTCAGGTCAACAAGTTCTACAGCTACAGAATGAGCAGCAGCTGTCATTCATATTGATCATGTTTATTAGCAGCTCAGTAATTTTTAAGGTCTTAGACGTACAGTTTCTGTACCTGTTGATAAAAGTCAGTTTGCCTCCATCACCTCAGAGGAACTGATGCAAAGATATAATTAAATTTTTGTAACTGTAAAACAATTCTAAAATTTTTAAAATGTCAAATAAATTCTAAAATGTTAAAAGGATTTTGGAAGTCTGCCTGCTATTCTGAATCCACCCTAATTTCTTAGGGTCTACCATTACTTTAGTAATGGTTTGGATCACAAAGCCAAATTTCTGAATTTTAACATATTGCTCCTTTCTCAACAATCTTAAGCCTGGCTAACTAAACCAGCCATTTTACATTCTTTGGCAAACAGCAGAGAAACTTGTCAATGTGCTTATGTTAGACTTTGCACTTTGTTCCTATCAACTGTTTTGAGCAGCCCAGCTTAGGTACTGCAGCATCTGAAAAAACATGTAAAATTCTAGCTCTGGATTCATTCTACCTTTTTATCATTCAAGTGAGGCACTCAAGGTTGACACCATTTATAATACTAATCACCTTTTTTAGGTGCTTTTTTTCCTTCCTATTGTTTGAGGCTGAAAAGTCTTGGGAAAGATCAAGGTTCTTGTTTCTGCTCCCAAAACAGCATTAAAAAGCAATGTTCTAAACCACAATGCATACATATACGAAAAAATCTGCAAGGGGAATATAACAGGCAAGTACCCTAACCACTAGCCTGGAAGCAAATCCTTTTTGCTTTGTTTCCTTTGGTCCCAACCTCTTGTTTTTCTGGAAGTATAATACACTGTCTCAGCTTCACAAGGATGGGTAGAATGTGTTTTCTCTCCAAATAATCCACAGTCTAGTGGTAAGGGTGTTCTCCTGGTATGTTTATTTAATTTTTATTTGTGTCTTTTCAAGTTCTGGATGCATTCCAACCACTACATTATTTGTGAAGAGTTTCATCACTGAACTGAACTCTAATTCTGATACTTCTCACATTTTGAACTTCTCTAAGAGTTGGGACAAGCACTTTACTGCCTCAAGTTAGATGACAAAAAAACCTTGGGGCTAGAAAAAGATCAGTATCTCCCAGAACAGGTATTTCCAAGTGGGCAGCTGGTTAAGGCATTGAGGAAATTAAGGCATAACATGTGGACCCTAAAGGATAAGTTACATAGTTCTGGAAAACAGGCAGATAGTACCGTTGTCCAGAACTTAGAGGTTCCATGCCCTTAATTCTCAACTTAAGACTAGACCTGACCCAGAGAAGCTAACATAGTGAGAAAGGGACTTTCCAAGGAATCATGAGATTAGCATATCATAATTGTTTCTATAAACTTCATGTCACTACATTATTTGTAAAATGTAGTGACTTTTTACAGTGACAATTTAATTGTAATTTAGTGACAATTACAACTTGCAATAAAATTCATTTCTGGAAGACAAAAAAAAAGGAAGACTGAAAAAAAGCTGGAGTCTCGAGTTTTAAGGGATGTTAACAATGGTAAATGCATATATATCTTGTCCTAGATAAAAAAAAGTGTGCAGTGAATCACAGGACTTAAAAAGCTGCAGAAGAAACAGAAACTGCAGAATATTTACATATCAAATATTCTTCTGGAAATTGCTATTTTAAGCATATTTAAGATGTAGTAAAGTATATTTAAGATGTATTACTCTTTGCTATTTCTGGTTGTATAGGAATTATTTTGCCTTTAAAGAGAGTTCACTACCCAGACTGATGAACAACAACTGAAACTACCATCAGTGTTTCCCTGTAAATACATAGCACACTGGCCATCACCATCTTCCTCAAGCTATAGGCTTTCATAGAGCAATATAACAAGTTTTCAAAGAAGAATTACTNGCTTCATGCAGTATAAATTACATATGAACAGGATATTTATACAGTCACAAATCATCAGCTGTTCAGTGCAAAATTATTTCTTTTGTACACATAGGCACATCAGCAAATTCATTTTTAAAATATGCATATAAAATAAAGAGCTTACTTTGACCACATAATTGAACCTTCTGATGTCCTGTGATTC
>VYZW01030301.1:153753-289326 GCA_013401315.1 Balaeniceps rex | reverse complement strand
TTTAAAAAAAAAAAAAAAAAAAAATCTGGAAAACTGGAGGGAGAATTCAGATTTAAATTGCAAGGCTGCCTGAGGTCCTGGAGGAGCTGAAGTTGGTAAGGTCATGTCCCCTGAAAAAATGTAGCCCGTTTGGGATTTAATTCTTAATTTATTACACGTATCCAAAAACTGCTTAACACGGCATCTGGACGTGTCTTAATGGTTTAGAGGTGTTAACAATAACAGTACTTTTTTTAAAAAAAAAAGCAAAAATTTGGTCGCTAAACTACAAGATATTTCATTCCCTAATATGACCCATGGAAATCCCAGCGAGCAGCTGTGATGGTGGTTTTTCATATCTGTGATGCACAAGATTTTCAGCAAACGTTAGGACCTGACTGATGAAGCAGTGCCCATGTGAACGTGCTTCTGTCCTGCAAGCCAGATGTGCCTAAGCCTCGATCAAGCTCCTCGTGGCTATCCTGCAAACATTAGCAGAGCTGCTGCTTGCAGAATTTACTTCTGTAACATTCAGAGCACTGGGATTTTCCTCCAAGGGCGGATGCACGGCTTAGGGGACAAAGCAAGATCTTTTCCTGAAGAGTGGTGCCCAGTATTGATAAAGCTTATTACTGAAATTGATTGTGACTGCAGGCCTGTTTGAGGGAAGGGATGTTTTTATAGAATAAGAATTTTCTTTTTTCTCTGTTACTCCCAGAGGAGCATTGCTTGTTGCAGCTGCCTTTAGGATTTTGGAGTCACTGGGGAAGGTACTGGTCTGGTATTTTTTTTTGTTTGTTTGTTTGCTTCCCCAGCTGTTCCCCGCTACATGCTAAATGGGTCTTGTAACCTAAATGGACACAGCTCATGGATGAAAGAAGACAGTGAGAGGGAGAGAGGAAGAAGTGAGGAAATATTTCATGATGCAGTTGAAGTGAATGATTTTGCTGATTGGTGAGGTGGCAGGCAGCCATCTGCTCGCTCTCCCAGTCCTTTCCAGTTGACCTTAGCTTTGTTCTTGCTGGGTTTCTCCTAGAGCCCATCACAGAGTCATCGGCAAAGCATTTATGGAGAGGGAAGACCTTCACATGAACCTCCGATTCACAGGAGGTTACTCCCTTATCTCAGACCTTGCCTCTCTCGTACCAGGTTGCTAAAGCCACTCTTGCATCATGTGTCCTTATCCCGGAGCAAACGTTAATGGGCCCAGCGTCTCTGTGCTGCTGACGCAGGCAGAGGGTCCTTGAAAGCAGGCAGTGACAATGCAGAGTTGGCATTTTCCACTAGGTCTGCTAATTAATTAAGGTCACATGTTCCAGCTATTAGTTTGGCCATTGCTTTTCTCCATTAAGCAGGCAGTGAAATGCCGGGGAAGGGGAAGAGGGGTTCTCCCCTCCACGGGGCACCACCGTGAGACCCGGGTGATGGTTGCGGGGTGCTGTTGAGCCGTGGGTAGGCCAGCCTGCTGATGAAGCAGTATCCAAATAGGAGAATTTTTTTAATGTGGCAGTAAATTATGAGAAATTCTGCGTGCTGGAGTGTTTGCCTGATCTTTCTAAGGGTCTGCTATGGTGAAGGCTTGCTAGAGAGCGAGGTGTTACTAGCTCAACTTGCTAGGTGCATGCCAGCGATGCTGAGAAGCAGGCTTTGGTATTTTTAAATAAGCAATCATTGCCCTGCTTTTTAAAAACAAGAATATTTTTAATCAAGACTTATTGTTGAAATCTGGAGGACATTCCAGTGCAGAGTACGTCAGCTCCACGATTGTCTAGACAGGTTACCCATGTCCCTGTTAAGCAACCTCATTATTTATTTATAGTTATTTATTATAATAAATGTGATTGCCTGCAGTAAGACGCCAACTCCACTGAGTCATATTTCAGATCGCACAGCTGTGTTGGTTGAATTTTCAGAATAAATAAAACATTTGCAGCTGCACATAGAGCAGCCTCTTTGACTCCCGGATGGCTCCAGTAGGTGCTGTTCCTGGGAGAGGCGCAAGGGGAGGAGATGCTCAATTTTTGGGAGGAGGAGGAGGAGGCATCCTTCAAGCTCACACGCTGGCTGACCTTGGATGGTGCCCTTGTGGGGTGCAGGAGCCAGTGGAGCTTGCTGTCACTGCTGACTTAAGCAGGGCTAGGATAGTACCACGGGTGCCACATTTAAACACTGTAAACAGTTTGAAAACATCCACTCTGTACACAAAAACGGAGGTTTTATGAATTTGGTGTATTATCACAGGGATCATGTTCTCTGCTACAGGCCCGTTGACTTTGGTAGAGTTACTTAAGATTTGCCTCTGTCAGTGGCTATGATGAAAACTCCATGTGTGGTTTGGTTTTTTTTTTTCCCCCCCTTGGAGTTTTGTTGTGTGGAAGGAGTTTGCCAGCATCCTGACAGCTCTAGTTTACTGGGAGAAACCTGAAGCTTGCAGGTATCTGATTTCTGTCCAAAGGGAATGACTTCCTTTTTGACCAGTTACCCAAAATCTGGGGTCCTCTGAGCTGTTTGGCCAAGCGGGGGAGATTGACAGTAAAGCTAGAGATCCCTGTGTGTCCTTTCCTCAACACAGGAGAGAATGGACCAGGGGGAACAGTTTCCTTGCTCACCCTTTCTAATTAGCGTTCAGCCTAGAAATGGTCCTTGCTTTTTCTCCCCTTGGAGTCTCAGGTCTGCATCTTCTGGGACTGCTCTTGCTGCTGTCTTGGTTATTAAGCCTCTTTCAGAAGCTTTGCAAAGCTCCTCTGCGTGGATTCCAGTATATTTTGGACATGTGCTACTTGCAGGTGCCTGTCCTCTGGGTGTATTGTGATTGCTCCAGCTCCTTGGTTCTAGGGACAAATAAGCTCCTTTATTTATCCTAAATGAGGTGTAGCCATCACACCCATCTGTTCGGTGAGGTGGGACCCAAGCCTTATGCAGAAGACAACCTTGTACGCTGCCAAGGAACAGTGGAAAGCTTATCCAGTGGTATATTTTGTATGTGTTCTGAATGGCAGGATTATGCGTAGTAGATCTGGTTTGGTTAGGTTGAGCTGATGGCAACATATGGTCAAAATGGTTGAGCTTGGCTAGACGGATGTTTTCTTTCTGATAGAACTTAATTTTATTAAAGTGTGAAAGAACATTAAGTTGGGCATTTTATGAAATTACCTGAGGGAATTGAAGTAAGTTGTTCCCTGTAGCATTTGATAAAATACACTTTTAAAGGCCAGAAGGAATGAATGATTCACTTCTCGACTGTCAGCTGTGGTGGAAAAATGAGGTGAAGCTGGATTCGTGATTTGAAAATCTGTTCATCAGCACTGGAACTTGTCAAAACATAATTTCATCTTGTTAATTTTAGTGAGTTATTGACTCAAAAGTAAATTGTAAAGATTTGTAGAAGGAGGGCAAAACGGTGTTTTACAGTGAGTGCTTTTTTTTTAACTTGATTTTTTTTTTTCCAAGAAAGATTTCATAAAACTTCCTGCTGTTATAAAGTTAACATGCTCTTGCTCCAGTAACGCCTGTGTGAGTTGCAGAATTTGAGGTTTAATCATGCACCATCAAATTCTATTTTCAAATTTAGAGTTAAAACAGTCTTTCAGGCTTAAGTTAACCTGCTCACTTTCATTTCAGTGCACATAAAGTGGCAGATAATTATTGTGCGTGCTGTATTTCTCTCATTAACATTAATAGGTTAGTATTACAGCTTCTGCCAGACCACAAATAATTAAGGGGCACCTCAAGTATGACTTAAAAAAAAAAAAAAAAAAAAATCTCTTTTGACCCTATCCCAGTTCTGCAGGAAAAAATGTGGAAGATTCCCACTTTCTAAAGCTTCTTTAGGAAGGGCCCACAGACCTCTGTCACCTCTGTCCTGAAAATGCTTGCAGGCGGCAGCTTGTATGTGTCTGCAGGAGTGGTGCCCTGGAGAAATATTCCCAGGCTGTGGCTTATCCGTGGGACTCACAGAGATACAGCAGGAGGATAAAGTGAATTTGGGTTAGTTTTTTAAAAGGGGCTGGGTACGTGATGATCAGGAACATCTTGGCGTCGTGCANAAATAAAAAAAAAAAAAAAAAAAAAAAAAAAAAGAATTTCTAAGGAATTGTACGCAATGAGGTAATGAGTGTTTTGCAGCAGAGCCCAGGTAAATGACCTAACAAGTCCAGATCAGCTGAAAGTCAGACATAAAACCTGTTCAAGCTTGTTAGCTAATCTCATCCATAAAACTAACTGCCTATTCTTCATGGATGTTAACCCAGTTATTCTAATGTTTTAAGGTAAAAACAAAAGTGGAAAAGTTACATTTGAAAAGGGAATAATAAATGAGCCTTTCTGCTGTAATTAAGCAGACTGTTGATTAAGCAGACCTGTGGGCTGATTCAGACGCTGCTGTTCACGGTGTACAACTGGTCATGTTCAATCACTGCTGGTGAATGGGGTTGACCAGCCGCATCCTAAGCAAGCTGCTGGGACAGGGACTTCCAAATTTCTGTGCCAGTGCGTGAGTGCAGCGGATGGACTTCTAAGAGAGGAGAAGAAATAGGCTGGCTGTGGGAAGGATGTACGTGGAGGGAAGGAGTGCTTACAAGCCCTCTTGTAGCATCATTGACTTAGATGAGTTCATGTCTAGGAATATATGCAAGTAGTGCAGCGATTGAGGTCTGCAAATTACTCTAGGATCCCTGGATGAAAAAGACTCTATTGCTATGAATTGTTCAATAAGGAGTTTTGCTGAAGCCCTAATGAAATAGCAAAACTTGAGTGGTTTGGGCTGTTCTTGGGCAGCACAGCATGTGCCGTATCCTTCCTTCCTCCTGCCATCTCCAGAAACACTGCAGTGGAAGATGCACAAAGATCCAGTTTTGTAAAAAGTAGTGGGATGTGTAAAAAGTAGTGCTTATCTTTAAAACTGGCTTGTCTGGCAGGGTCCCTCTGCAGTGCATATTTTTTCAGGTGGTCTTTGGTTTTTTTTATTGTTAAAAAGCAGTGCAGCCTTGGGATCCAGCTGTTCTTCCCGTCACTTTTAGAAGCGTACACCATGGAGGTCCTCCAAGGTGCGTAATAGTCACACCTCCAAAGAAACGTCAGTTGGTGCAGGAGGGCCCAGGGCAACCATGTCTGTTGGCACCATCAGCAGAGACCTGAAGGAGCTGGAGACTGACACCTCAAAGCACACTTAAAAGTGTTTTTCTATAAGGACGGGAGCGGCTTTCCAGATGCTTTCCTTTAACTTTATGGAGGGGCTTGCTATGGGAGAAAGCCCAGAGGTTGGTGGGTTTACTTGGCTTATGGATGATGTGGGCAGCTTGGAGGTGGGAATCGGCTCTTTCCAACAGGGTCAGGAGGTGGCCGTCAGGAATGGGTGGGAAGGGCCCTGAATCTGAAGCCAAACAGCTGGTTTGGTAGGGAAGGAGGTATGGAGGAATATATGGATGGAGATGCAGTCGAAGTTGCTGGAGAAGGACCTTTCTCCTCAGCTTTCTGAGTGGGTATCAGCAGGGCAAGATGCCTTTGTCAAGGTTGAGGAATGTCCTGTAATTGAGTTGTGAGATGAGTGGTCCCTGGGTGGGAGCTGCTGCGTGTGGCTGGGTAGGAAAGGCTGTTCTTCAAATCTTATGCAGAAGGAATCAGCAAACTTTAGATACAGCCTGCCTGCGAGATCTCAAGTGGTTTGTTAAAAGCATGTTTGATGAATGTGGAAATGAAGGGAAGATGGGGAGACAGCTGGAGAGGCAAGTGCATCCGAGCCTGGGAGAGAGAAGCCTGTGTGCGGGCCGAGGGCGACAAGCCGGCGGGGAGCAGGAGGGTGGGCAGGGGAGGGCTGGGGGTCGTGGGTGCATGGGTTCATCACTCTGGGTGCGTGGGTTCATCGCTCTGGGTGCAGCGCTGCTCCTCAGTGCTTTGCATTTCTGGTGACGGACCTGGAGAACTTATGTGCTGTGTTGCCAAAAGGAACAAAAATCCAAATACTACTTTGTCATTGAGGATGCGGGGTGCTTGTACAAAAAGCTGGAAGAAAGGCAAGCGTTAAACAATGAGGATACTTTGTGACCCATTGTCGGTCTTCCACTTGTTCCCTCCCACCAGTTTGCTGAATTTTAGTAGGGCCTTAATAAGGGAGGAAGAAGGAGATACTGTGATCAGTTTGCTTTGCAGTTATTTTGGAGCTAATTTCTGGTGGCTGTGGCTGCAGCTGGGGTGGGCAGGCATTAGGAGAAGGAGTCTTTAGCAGAGAGATGCTCCTTGGAAAACCAAATCATCCTCCCTGGTTGTAACCAGCTCTTCCTCCCCATGTCCTGCTTTCAACCTCCGATTAATCTTTGCTCATTTTAAAGAGGAGGCGGCTTCTAGAAGAACTTGATGGTGTGTTAGTAAAACCACTTGGTGTTGGGTGTTTCTGCTGTTTCCTTTACCAGTGCTATTGAGGCTGAGTTCTTCTGTGGTTTCCCGTCTCAAATATTGCATAGGAGTTGTAGGAGCAGGGGGAATCGTTCACTGCTTTCCTGTTAGTTTACCCTGTAACAAATCCATGAAATTGGTACTTGGCAGGATCTTCAATATATATATCAAAGAAATATTCCTGAGTTGGAGGTGAAGAGCTGCAGCAGTAATTTTGGGGGGGATGTATTTCTCCCTCCTTCTGCGTATTTTTTTTTTGCTGGTGTTAAGATCAATATTGAATAAGTGCTGTTTTGAAAAAATTGACATTCAGGTGGCCAGAAACAGTAAACAACAGACAGCAGTTGAAACAGTCCTAACATGGCCGGGTGGAGGAAGGTGATCATTCATCACGCTCCCAGTTCGTTAGAAAGATAATGTTTGAGGAAATTAAAGTGCCGTGCAGAACTGCTCAGGGGTTCTTTCCCTGGACCATGCATATGCTCACGCTTTATTTGCAATTATTCTGCTGTTATGTATGTTTGGCTGCTAGCAAGCACATGAAAATCTAATATCAGGCTCAAACTGTGCCTTCTTTATTTATAAACAGCTTTTCTTTTGCATTACGCTGATAGAGCATGATACAGAGACATCTTGCGATAGACTATTTCAGTCTAAGGTGCCAAAAATGAAGAGGAAACATTTTATGTGATTAAACAACTGAGACGTTCTGACAGATGTTTGCCTGACAGAGTTTGCAGGAAAAGCAGTGCTGCTGGGATCTGGTTAGTGCTTGTGCCTGTGTGTGTGCCCCGAATTCAGAGGGAGGTGTTAATATCTGGCTGTCTGCGCAGGCTCCGAGGACCCCCGCCCGTTTCTGTGGGCTTTGTGGTGTGTGTTGTACAGCGTCTCCGAGTGCATTTGGCATGGACTGCGTTCTTCGTGCTGGGCTAGCTGCAAAGTCCTTCCCCGTCCCTGGCCCGACAGCCTTCTCTCCTTTCTTGTCTTCCTTTTCTAGAGACTTCCTTTTTCTTAGTATCTTTGCTTTTGGTTTTCTGGCTGATGGCTCTCTGTTTCTTGCTTGTACTTCAGGAAGTTATTACTGGTTTCAGTGAAAGCTTTAATGGAGATCTTGCCAAAATAAAATCACAGCTAAGTTACTGGTTCTGACCTCTTGCCCCTGGCTGAATGGCCTTCCATTTAAATTCCCAACCAGATGTTTTTGTGCTTTGAGGGCAGTTTATGTTGGGGCTTTGACAATTTTTGAGTATTAAAATAGCTTTAATTTGAAGTTTGAATTCAAGATAATACAGCTATGGCTTTTGAAAAGTTGCAGTTGATTATTTCTTATTCTTATGTAGTTGGCAGAAAGGCCCTGAATATTTTGAAATTGTATTTGGAGAAGAAATAAAAATTAGTTCAGACCTGTCCAAGCTAGTCTATTGTTTGGTTGGTTGTTTTTTTTTCCTCAGATCAGTAGAGCAGGATGGACCCTTTTGTGATGCGTAATCAAGTTGGAAACTTGTTTTGAGTCAGACTGCAAAAGTGCAATCCCCATTAGGGATTATGGTACGTTTTGCATATTTGCCTCCAAGTGCCTATCCGAGGATTCAATGGATGCTTTAACCCTGCTGCTAACTATAGCACTTTGGAAAGCATTCATTCATAAAAATGGATTTTAACAACAGCTTTGCAAAGACCTGAAGGAAAGCAAGGATGCCTGGGAGAACAAGGACCATCACTGATTGCCCAGGAAGACATCGTGATTCTGGCAACTGCAGTGATGGAAAAGGACACCTACCTCGTGTGCCAGGAGTACTATAACTCATTTGGGGCTGAGTTCTCCCCAAAAAGGAAGAGCAGGGTGAATTCATACAAGAACAACTGTGGGCTACTGAAGATGCAACGCTCCTAGCGCCAGCTTGGGCAGTTTTCACTCGAGTTTTCCCCCTTATGTTGTGCAGATTTGGAAATACAGTGAGTTTAGAATAAAAAGATCCAAGAATTGCATCCAACGATTGAGTCAGATAATGCGTATTTCTCCTCCCCCCAATCTGTGCAGCCCTCTCCTGGGGGGTCCGAGCAGTATTAGTTCTCCATAGACTCCCGCTGTGTCCTTCTGTTAAGCCATCTCCCCAGCTTACTGCATGCCATGGCATGAATCAGTGCACCAATAAAAGAAGAAAAAAATGGTGTATGTGTCATCCTTTAGTCTGCCAGCTCCCTGAACCTGGTTTTTACTACAGGACCACTAAGGTGAAGTCTTATGCCAGCAGTATGTGCCAGGGATGCTCCTGTCCGGGAGGCACAGTTGTTCTCTCGTGGCCCCATTAAATTGCCAAGTGTATTGATACAGCAAAGTTAAATCCATGTGATACCGTCTGCACATCTGCCAGGTCAGACCAAAGACCTGTCCAGCCCTGACAGCAGATGCTTCGGGACAAGTATAAAAAATAATCCAGATCTTTTCCCTTCTATACTTGGCAGAAGTCAGCAACCCAGTGTAAGCTGTAAGGCGTTGCTAAAGTGCCTTTTTGTATGTGTTTAATGGCAAGAACTGTCTGCTTTTCATCAGTGGGACTCAAGATATTTTAGCGATGAATGGCAAGATCCTGAGTGTGTGTTTGCTTTCCTAGGCCAGCTCTCTGCTTGTAAACAGCTGGTTGTGTTGGAGTAAACCAATCATGGTTTGCCATTAAATCTTAATTAAGTAACAAATGGTAATGTGTTACCTGATATCTGTTTAGTCTCGTTTGCCTGGGGTGGAAGGTAGTGTGAGGACTCTTATTTGTTGGCGTGTGGTTAAGAGGATTAGATGTGGCTCCGCAAAGGTGCGGGCAGGATGGCAGGGAGCTGGGAAGGTGGGACAATGTGTGCCATAGCATCGCTTATGCCATAAACATTTATATGAAAGAAAACTCCCCCCGTTACCCTCCTGTGGATATGCTGAAGGAAGCACATTTGTTCCTTTCGACTTCGTTATGGGACAGTGTTAAATTATTGCTTCATCCTACAAAAGTACTTGGTGAACGGGGTGGAGAGATAGCATAAAGGCTAAATAAGTGTAAAAGATTTAAGCGTTTCTAATTTATGGCACAGTGCTCACAGGGGAATATGCTCACCAAGACCTGCAGCATCTTTTCCTATTGAGTGAACGGATTAATGATGGCAAATTCTGCTGTGTTAGGGACGTGTGTGAGGTCACTCCTCGTGGTTGGCCGTAGGAAATACTTCAGCTGGAAAAAGCCACCGTTTCCTTGCGGCTGCTTTGGATTCTGCTTTTACAGTCGAGAGAGCAGACTCTTTTTCTGGGATAGTTTTGGAAAATATTTAATTAAGCGACTCTAATGAGGGGCCATTATAACTGCAAACAGAATTATTGTTATCATCATTTCAGCTGTTAACATTTTAAGGGCAGTTGTTCCCAAACTGTTCAGTAATTAGGGCCCAATTCACTGTGGAAAAATTGTAGTTGGGCTGCTGCTGCAGCAAGCGTAACATGGAAAGGAGCATTTGAAAAGAAGTCATCCTTCCCAGGATGCGTGGATGTGCAGCGGACATGTGGACTCATCACTTCTCCGTAGCGTAGCCTCTCTTCACTGCAGGCTACAAAGGTTTAGATCCTAGAAGTGGCATGGGGTGCTGTGGCATATGTGTGATAGGCTTATTCACCGTCAGGAGTGCTGTGAGATTATTTCATGGTCCTTTTTTAGGTGTGCAGAGCAGAAGCAGAGGTTTGGGACAGAACTATAGAAAGTTGTACTTCTGGCACAGCTGCTCTAATGATCATGGTCTATGGCAGTTCTGCGAGCGTAGTAGTGTCGTTATATTAATGGCCAGGTGAGCCTTTTAACCTCCTAGGAAATTAAAGAGTACAAGGAGGGGAAAAGCGCAAATTGCCTTTCTGTTCTTGGTAAGAAGCAGTACCTTACACAGCTTGATGCAAATTGTTTCTAGTTAAGGACTGTCTTAAAATGCAACTCTGCAGGGTTGCTCAGCTGTAGCTATGGTTAGAACTGCAGCTGTGGATAGTATTAAATTTATTTAAGTGCTAATAAAGTGAAGTTTGGCATTTCCTCCGAGACTTATTTTAGAACAAGTCTATCTGAATTGTTTAGCAGCTTTGTGCACCTCATGTTCAAGCACTTTCATACTGCTTAGGTTGGGCAAGTTAATGCGGGGCTCTGTCGGTGTCTGGCTGAGCGAGCGCTTTGCTTCCCCAGCCTGGTTTGGGATGGTCCTGCAGAAGCTGTGATGGCTGTACCAGCCTTCCTGCTGCTCCTGGTCCTGGTGGGGTGGCAGAGTGCAGCTGGACCATGGGGCTCTGCTTCCTCGGGGAACCATCTCTGGTATTAAAATAACTTGGTATAAATCTGATGCTGAGAAACCCCAGGTCCTGTGGTTTTGCTTTCTGGATTAGAGTGCGGGCTGCAACTCTTGATCAGTAAATCCTCTTTCTAAGCTTGGGAGGTGGTGAATGTACAGTGCTGGGCATACAGAGGGTGGGTTAAGAACTTTGGGTCAAGAATGGGGCTTGGTGACAGCATAGAAGGAGCTCTGGAAAATGTTTGGTGCCATGTCTAAGCCCTGAGACTCTCTGAACTTTCTTGTGTTTTCTCCTCTTCAACTTAAGTAAACGTTTTCTCTCCTGAGAGCAGATGTATAACTTCTATTGGATCTGGGCAAGGCATTTCTCAGTCAGCAGTGGTTTGATCTTGGCAGAGGACATGGTAGGAAGCCATTAGTGGTCTCAGAAGAGGTGCTGCCAAATGGCTGTGGCAGTGTCGGTGTCCCTATCCAGTGACTCGGTAGGAATGCGTGGCCCATCGTTAACAGCACCTTCCCGTGGAAAGCGGGCCTAGGTGTTGGGGTCAGGGACCCTAGATGGGTTTCTGGCTTGAGAGCTGGCTTCCCGCAAGATCTGTGCAGTTTTGGTCTGAGAAATGGTGTTTTTCCAAGGCGAGGGAGGGGGAGATTTCTTGCGCCATTAACAGTAGCTCGCAGCGTACCTTGGGCTACTGCAGGGAGAAAATTAATGATGCCTTCAGAGACCTGCTAGCCAGCCAAGGAGTGTGGTAGCCCCAGGACTTGTGCTGGGGTACGGGGGAAGCCGGTACTGCTCTGCGGCCTACTGCTCTGCTTCCTTGCAGGCTCGTTCCTGGAGCTAAGGCAGAAGCTGATCTGGCAGTGAGCTGAAAAACCTGTTTCAGTTAGCATTTCCAGTCCAAGGAATAGCCATCGATAGCCTGGAGCTGAAATCTGGTTGCTTTGCCTGCGGGACAGAGTCTGGACAGGCTGAGCAGCATCCCCATGAGCACTGCCGCTCCTCGCCTCACAAGCAAACTGTTGCTGCTTGGGGGTCCCTGGAGCGAAGGGTGGTCTGAAGGCACTTTTTGGGAGGATTTGAACCTTGGCTCCTCAACAAAACACCTGTGACTCATGGTAAATCATGTACATGCTCTCTGCCTCAGTTTGTCCCTCTTCCCCATAGAAAGACCTCCTGCTTTTTGTCTTCTCTGTATAAGGTACAAGCAGATCTGCAGTGCCTCGAAGCGGGGAGCTGTGTGGTGCCCTTGCAGATGTCCCAGGCCCTTTGCAGGTTTGTAGTGAGCCAGGCACAACCATCTCATACGAGAGCTCCTTCATTGCTGTGTTGCAAGGAATAAGCTGAGATTTCCAGCACTGGAGAAGCTGATGTTCGTTTCCACTCCCATCGTAAGCAGTCTGCTAGCAAAGGAATTTATGATAACGAAAATATTTTTTGTGCAAAGTGCAGTAACATAGAGCAATAAAACCCCATAATTGCAGCAGGAATATTCCACGTTAAACCAAACTATCAATTATAGTTTGCATAGAGGTTTGCTAGACTAAAAAGGTGGTGCTTTCATGTGAAAAAATATTCATTATCTTCTTTCAAACACACCTTAATTGCCAACATCAAAGTTATTAATTAAGCAATACATCTTGCAAAACTGGATTGGCTCATCCAGTGTGTGTGGAGTGTGGAAGAAGGGTATGGGAGAGCGTATGAGCCTTCTGGATCCTCGCAAGGGAGAGCTGCTAAAGTGAATCCATTGCTTTCTACAAAGGTTATACTCAAAGGAGTTGATTTTATGAGAAATGTCACGTTTCAGGGTGCGGTGTACTTGCTTTGGCAGCAAAGCTGTAACAGAAACAGTGAAAAATTCTTCAGCTTAGGTTCCCCGCTCGACAAACACTGCCTGCGCAGTCCCACGCTGCAGCCGGCTCGGGGGGTGGCGAGGCTTTGCGGCAGGCACCGCTGCTGCCAGGCCTGCCTGTTCCTGGGGCTGAGTCCCAGATGGTCCAGGTGCCCCAAAATATGATTTGGAAACAACCATAAACAAGAGTAGTTGGAGCAAGAAAAGCCAAGGAAGGAATGTGAATTTTGTTTTGCTCGTCTGTCCCCAGCTGTACCTGTGCTGCTGGTTTCCAGTTGCTTCCAGTGCTGTTTTTTAAAGCAGCTGTGTTTTTCATAATAGAGATACCCTTCTTGAGCTCCTTTATTCCTACAGACTTTTTCTTTAGAGGCATTTTGTATTTTCATGCTAGCAGAGGTCTCTTGCCTTGGATAAAATTTAATTTTAAGATGGCAGGTTTAGACCTGGAAATTTAATTTCTTTAGCTGCTGGTAACTCAGTCTTTGCTCAAAAATGGCTTTTCTGTATAATGTGGTTGGTCAGGATCATATCTGATTAGTGCGAGGAGAGTCTCAGATCAGCTCTGTTGTGTATCAGATGCTCGTTGTTTTCTTTCTATTTTCCTTTCCTCTCCTTTGTAATATCACTCAGGAACTCCCCAAAATTAATGGTGAAAAGCTGTCGCAGAGAACGGTCCTCATGGTTACAGGTGAGACTTCAGGGTACAGCTGGATCGGTGGGTGTCCAGCTCGCACTGTGCCAACCGGACCTTCCCCTCCGGGTGCCTCGGTGCACCCTCCCTGGGCAGAAGCTCTCTTCACTCCTTGCTAATGTGCTTAAAACCCTTTTTGTGCTTGACCCTAATTTTGTTACAGGTGTGAACTTGCCATGATAACAATGAATAATTTTTTTTTTCCTCTATATGATTTTAGAGAATATTATCTCCTGTTTCCCACTAGCTCTGGAGGAAACTATACCTCTAAAGTATTTGTCTCATCAATTTGCAAAGGCATCTTTATTGCCTTTGGTGGATCATAAAGGCTGCTTTCCAAGAGGGATGTTTACTGTAAAAGCTAATGAAGACATCATTGCTTTCTGTGGCATCTTGTAGCTTGTTCTCCAGAAAGAGTGATTGCCTTCTTGTTGTGGCTGTATTTTAACTTCTGCTAGGTGTGTGTTTTTATGAATTTTTTATCAGGTTGTTAATGGTGGAGTTGAGGGATCAGACAAAGAGATTGTTGTCTAAACTGGCAGGGCTTGCTTGCAGCAGGGGGGGAGGATGCCTGGCACTCTATTTGCTCTCCAAGTTTTCTTTGAATAAGAAAACACTATTGTGTGCATCACTTAATTTTAAACATTTAATAATTAAACTTTGGTTTTTAAGATTTTTCTCTCCCTCATCTCAGTGCAAGTAGGAAGAGTGTTCCCAATTACACTTTTATGACTATAGATTTTCCACTTTGCATTCTCAAGAGCATGGAAACATGATTAATGTAAAAGATTGTCAAACAGCATTAATCACTGTTGATTTCTTATCGATTCCTGCCCCCCTGCCTTTTCCCAGGGAGCCGGTGTGCTTGCACCGGCCGGTCAACTTCTGTGCAGTGAATAAAATCTTACACCTTTGTCGGTGCCCTCTTGCCCTGCGGTTCAAAGGAGTGCGGTGAAGAGTCAGGGAGCTGCTCATCTGGGATTATTTGGAGGCTTTAGTCACAGTGGAGAGAAATAATGGGAGGCGAGGATAAGCATATCTCGATGCCGTTGCTTTGCTGTTACATGCACTAAACTACGCACGCAAGACAAGTGGTTTTACATCTAATGTATATTTTCAGCCAGGGTGGCCTTTGCGAGACATAAATGACATAAGGTGAACAAACTGCTTATTAAGGTAAGACAATGAAGGCCCAATTTTAAAAGGTTAAGATGTACTAGAAAGTTATCAGTGCATCCTCCAAGTCATTAATGCTATACAGAATGCACAGCGTGTGGTATTTTGAAAGGCCACTGTAACCTTTTCAAACATGAAGCATGCTAAAAGGAATCTATTTCCTTACTGCCTTGAAAAGGGAAATCAGTCTTAAAAAGCCTTAGTTTTTATTTGTTTAAAAAGAAACCTTTTCTTGGAGTGTAAAGAGAAGGAGCATCCTTAAAGCAAAGTGAGCAGTGAGCTGTCTGTTGCAAGGGAGCAACCCTGGAAGTCCGTAAGTCATGCGAGATGTAAAATTTTGGTTTTTAAAGAGAAAAATATTCTCACTGTTGTGCTTTCTCCCCCAGATCCTTATCTGAATTTTAAACTTTGCACAAGCTTGGTTTTTGTCTCTATTCAGAACAGTGAAACGTGGCAGGTGGAAGAGTGTTGCGGTGTGGGTGTGGAGGTGAGGAGGCTGCAGAGCAGCAGAGGAAGGGGCAGCTTCGCCCTGCCTGGGTGTGAGTGACGTCCTGGGCTGCAGGAGCTGAAGTATTGAAGCAGCAGTTATAGATGAGTGCGTTTGGAAGTCTTGTGTTTGGCTTGGAGAAAAAAAACGGGGGAGAAAAAAATCCAACAGACAAGTTTTCAGGCAAACAAGCTACGAAGACCTGAAAAAGGGTTTATATATTCCTGAAAGCTTGTCTGGTATTTTGAGTTAGATTGTTTGGTCTTATCTAAAGGACGACAGCTCCCTACAGAGCGTGCCTTGCTGTCCTGCGCCGTTACGCAGCAGCAGCACCGCTCCCACTCGACAGGTCTCTCTGCTTCAAAACCTGTCACTTCTCATTAACTGCCAGCGCCTGAGAGCAGGAGCAACCATTCCCTCGACCGTGCTTTCAAAGTGCTGTGGAAGTCCAGTCGTGCCGCCTCTTGCTTGCATGGTGCAACTTGAGGACTATTTTTTTGGGTGTTGTTCCCCTGTCTGCTTTGCATTTGCAATTGCATATTAACAGAGAAGGTTGTGAAGAGTTAACAAGCCTCCTCAGACTTGAGGAAGCTCCCAAGCTGCCTTTTGCTTAAGTCAACTTGACTGTTAGATGGCAACACTGAGTTGAAGCAGCTGGGCTTTGCAGCAGGCATCTTACTTTTGTTGCTGAGAAGGTCTTCATGAAACAAGGTAACCAGATGCAAGTTTTGACTTAAGCCCTTTGGGAACTAGGACAATAGCAGACCATCTTGCTGTAAGTTAAATATGAACACTATGAAAGCACAATGTAAGTGCTACTTGTAGTCTGTCCTTGGCATCTGTTGGCTAAATGGCCTCTTCAAATACGCACTACAGCTCCAACTTCACTTAGCTGCAGCTAAGCTCCTGATTGCAAGATGCTTTTTCCTCCTGACTATTCAGCCTTTGACTCTTGCAGTGTCAGTGGAATTAAAGAGCATAAAGAGCAAGGTTTTACAGTCAGTGCTGCTGCTTTTGCTCATGAAGCTACTCTGGAGAAGCAGAGGTTTTGTGTGTGCAGGGAAGAGATGAATTAAAATATTCTCTCCCCTCCTGAACGCCGAGAAAGAGAGTCCTTATGTTTAGATGACCTCATTTGGTGGGTGTCTAAAGACTGAGTGAATGATGTGCAGTGTGCTGGGGTTTTCAGTACATGTGGCATGGGAGTAGACTTTTTTGCTTTTCTGAGGGGATGGGGGAGATTTTGGTCCATCTGGAGTTTCTCCAAGTTTGGAATTTGATTTGCAAGCTAGGTTGTGCAGACTGGCAACTAGGCAGTTGTCACCCGTGTCTCTCCTTTCAGGCATTACAGTTCTGTCGCCCATCTCTAGTTCTCATTTTCCTGAAAACCAATGGCAATTTCAGTGACGCATTTGGGACTCCTATGGGGCTGCTCCCGGCGTGACACATTCAACGATCAGATCATAAAAGGGGAGTCTAGAACATGCAAGGAAGGGACAAAGCAAGGATCTTGGCAGCTCACCAGCCTCGCTATCTTTCTTGGCTGAGGCTTGCAAGCATCAAGTTGCACTCCTGTGTGGAGGAACAGTGGTTTAATGTTTGATAGTGATCAGATCAGGAGGAGAGCAGAGCACCAGGCATCCGACAGGTTGTCAAACCTGTCACTTCCCAGCCTTTTCTTCCCCTTGACAAGGTTAGCCACTGACTGACAAGGGTACACTTTGCCAGGATGGCAGCAGAGCCTTTAGAAGGAGGAAAAATGCTTTCAAAAATTAGTTCAGCTGCTTTCCACATATCATAACATCTCTGCACAAAGCTGCATTCTCAGATGTGCCTTTGCAATGACTTTGAGTCTTTTCCTTTCTTCACTTCCCCATTACTGGAAAAACAAACACTCGCAGCACCTTCTCCGCAGGCTGCAGTCGCTTGTTGGGCGAGACGTGGATGGGCTACGAGCCAGATTGCGGGGCCGTGAGCGCCCCTTGATGGCTCTTGGTGTGGGATGAACACCTGCAGTATGAGCACTGGGTGCAACCAGCCATGCAAATACGCCTTCGGTAACAGTGGTATTACAGATAAGGAGACTTCGGGAAGGGGTGAATGTCTTGTCTGAACTGGAGAGGTTTCTCTCTTGATCCTTACCTTCCCTACCCACCCTTGCCTCTCTTCTTTTTTTCAGGATATCGAAGGGGTGAAGGTGCCACAGTCTGTCCATCTATTCATCGTGCACAGTGTTTGCTGCTGTGTTGGTAAAAACAGTTCTAGCTAAATATTTTTTTTTAAAATGCACATTCAATACTCTTTCACCCCCAAGTGCCTGTGAATTTTTGCAAGGCACCTTGGCTCTAGGATTTTGTAATGCAGACCGGTGTACATTTGTGTTGCACACTTTCCCCTGCTGCCTGCACATAATCATACATAAATGCATGTGCCCTCAATGTTTGCTGCAAAAGGAAATTCTCTTTTCCCAAACTGTGGCCAACCTCAGTCGCATTAATATTAAGACTATAGGTTTGCAAAACCTTGGTGGAATCTGCATTCACTGTAGGAGTGGAAGGATGTTTGTTAATCCTTTTCCCATGATGCGCTTTATACAACCTTGGATCTGGTCTAGTTTTCACACTTTTGAATGAAAATCATAAAGATGATTGTCATAAGGCATAAAAAAGTTAGCATGCTCTTATCTATTTTAATTTTGTTTGAATGATGCCATCTGCTTTTCTGAATATGGCGGGTAGTTGGAGGAGGAGAAGGTACCAGTTGGGAACTGCAGAAACAAAACAATAGTATATTTCTTATGGCTGATGGATTGTTATTTTATCTTTTTTTTTTTTTTAAACATGCTCAGTGATGAGTGAGAAAGCAAAAATCAATGTTAGGGGTAAACAAACAAAGAATAAAAAATTGAGTTATCGAATTAGTTTGGGTAAAGTTCACAAGTGAAGAAAAGTGAACGTGCTGGTTAAGTGAGAAAACCATGCATCCACGTAGGTCCTTTGTGCAGAGTTCATTCAACGGCCTTTCAGAGCTCCGAGCTCTAATTCCAGCGCCCGTTTCCTCTAAATACCAAATTGCCAGGTAATCGTAGCCGGAAAGAGGTAGATTTGTTTGTTCTTTTGCAAGGTAGGTTAGTTGCACAAATTTCCCTTTTGGGAATAAGTTATGCTTGCACACTCTTTGTCGGTTCCTTGGGAGGATGAAGGCGTCTCGCCTGTCCCTCTGCTGTGGGAAATGCCGCTGGGATGTTATTTATCCCACGAGTGAGGATGTGCTTGCTGTGATCTCGGCTGTGAGACAGATCCCAGCCTTTGCAGACCCATGTGTTCCCTCACCTGCATGGGGCAGCGGCTTGGGATTAGGCCTGAACTGCAAGACTTCCAATGAACGCAATTATTTTTCTGCTGAAGTATTATGACAACAGAGTGGGTGTATTATGTAGAAAGCTGCATATTTGGAAGACTCGCGGCTATTTGCCGTCAGATCCAGAAAGGTATAAGCTGCTTTTCTTTTTTTTTTTGCTGTTGATGGCTTTTTTTATTAGAAAGGCAAGAAGCAGCTGCTTAGCTGAATGTTGATGCACAAGTTGGTTGTTTGATATTCATCATGTTGCTCTAAGCATCTGTTGACAGGTGGGAAGAGTTCTTGGTGAGCAGGCTCATGGCTTTATTGCCTACTTGGGTATAACTGCTGCTTGGAAGGCTGGCAAGTTAGCAGAAAACCACTACTTTGTGCTGTGCGGGAATCTGTTAGTATGGGTGGATATGGACCGAGCCAAGCAGATAAGACATTAAATAAATGCCCTAGACATGAGAGTGAAGAGCTGAAGCTGAGCTATTGTCATGCTAATGCTGCACAGGAGCGTGTTGCTTCTGGTTTCCATGTCATGTTGGGAATTCAGTTTAACTCTGGAAGATGATACTCGTCTGATGAAACTGGTATTAGTGCCCAGCCAAGTGAAATAACCAGCTTTGGAGACCGAGAGGGTAGTGGGCTCTGGAAGGTATTTGCCGTGAAGTTGGGTAACTTCTTTGTGAGTGTAGAAAGCACGAACATTTAAGTGAGGTTCACGATGTCTCGGTACTTCTCAACTAGAAGCTTCCCATGTTCTTGATGACTAAATGATCTAAAGACTTTACTTAGAAAAAGAAAAAAAAAAAAGTTCATCTTTTGACACAGTGTTGTATATCTACTATGTGTCTTCAGAATGTATGAAGACAGTCTTTGACCTGCACAAATATCAGAGGTCCATACAGTTGCTTTAAGGTCACTTGAATAACCCTGTAGAATAATATGCTGGCATTGCCTTTGACAGATAGCCTGGAGATTTGCTTACTGAAGCCGGTCTTGAGAGCCACTGTGTCTTGGTAGCAAAGACTGTAATAAAATTGTTTGGTTCAAAACAGACCGTTCTTCATTTTGACTCGTAATCAATAACTGTCTGTGGCTGGTGTCGCCTCGGACTCTGTCTCACAGGGACTTATTGTACAGTGAAGTCCTCTATGCTAATCTGTGTCTATAAATAAAGATCCATCTCTGTGAAGACTTCTACATCCTTCTTGGGCTCGTGGAGAGCTAGGGGCTGAGAGGGGAGCCCTGGTTGTTTAGGGGCTTGATAGACTTTGATTAATTTGGATTCTGGATCTGCTTTTTCCTGGAGAAATACAGGATTTAGTGTATTTAGCTGGACAAGTGGTATGTTTGCCGTGTCTTTGGCAAATGTCTTTGCGTTCCTCGAGGCTGAATAAAACAACAGCCACAGTGTTTCTGGCAAATGTGCATGAAAGACAAGTTGTGGCCAACCCATCTTGCGTGTGGTGGAGTAACAGCATGTGCGGGACTTGTCCCCGCGACCAGGGACCCCAAGTTGTTTGAGCCCGGTGTCCATCATTGGGCCAGCTCTTGGTGGGTGCACAGGGATGGGTTTGGGAGCAGGGCAAGCCTGTGTCAGTGCTTCCCCAGTCCCTCTGCCTGATGGGACCACGCGTGACGGTGGCACCCTGCTGCCTTCCAGTGAGATGCTGGTTGGTGATGAGGGTTTATTTAGGGATGTGGCTAAGTGGCACAGGAGTCTGGCTGGTTTCCCGTGTCCTAGTTTAGCTGCGGAGATGCCGGGAGGGAGCTGTGGGCAGAGCATCCTGGTTGAAACGTGAGGCTTGTGTGGGATCTGCTCTGCTGGAGTTGTCGGATTTTTTTTTTAAAGATGCCTGCAAAGGCATCTTTATATGGGTGTCTGAGGGAGAGGCTGGTGGCATGGTGGGAGGATATTGAGTTACTTTGAGCTGCTGTAGGATGCAGTGTCTGTTGAACAGGCAAGTGTCTATTTATACGTGCGGCCGACGGTGGGCGTGCGAAAGCTCTCTGGCTTCTGCACGAGCTGTTGTCTGTGCTGATGTGGAACAGGCAGATGCGTGCTGGAGAGGTCAGAAATGCTCCACGTTCCCAAAGCGGGGCTGTCCATAATATCTGATATATTTGCTATCCTGTCACTAACTCTTGCCGCAGCACTTGCAGCATGCGACCTAGATGCAGCAGAGTGCCCAGCTTTAATGCCATGGTACCTGCCGGAGAGGCACAGTCGTGCTGAGCGCTAGGAAAAGGGATGCGCGGCCATGGTGTGGGGTTATTCCTGCAGCTGTGATCCCTCGTGGGCACAGAGGGGACTTAGGCACAGCCCAGCAAGGGGAAATGCCATGTGCTGGGGGGGAAGCGGGACAGCCGTGCATGGCTGAGCTCCAGAAGAGCGGGGGGAGCGCATTGGTGGCTGCTGCTGGGTGATGATGAATATGAAATAGGAGCGGGAGAACATGGATTTAACTCAGTGCCTGCACACGCTGTTTCAGAGCATGGCTTAAAGAGCATTTCTCTCCATCAGCTGAAGCTGCCTCTGCTCCGCCACTTTCCTCGTGGTGGCTGTGTGGTGACCCAGGCTGGGAAGTCAATGTGGGGTAAAAAGAACCGAGCTGAAAGAGAGAGCATGGCTATGGCACACCGTACCTCTGAGAGAAATGCCTGCCAAAATATGCCCACGGGGTGAAGCAAGAACATTGCACGTTTTGAGTCTTAGATGGCATGCTGAAACCAACCACTGTTTTTACACTGTTTTTTGCTTCTTCCTTTATATGAAGTGTCTTACGCTGCGGGGGAGGCTTAAGACTGGTATATTGAGGTGTCCTGGCTCTGCATGGTTATCTTACAATGTGGGGTGATGCTCCAAAATGTGCAACTTTGGGATCTTTCTCCCTTTGGCTATCAGCTTCCATGCTTAAATTGCATAGCTGGCAGTAAATGCTGCCAAAATGTCATATAGATGGAGCAGCTTCATAAGATCTTTAGTGGCACAACCTTTCCCAACCCCTGCAATTACTTTTTAATTCAATATTTCATTGGAGTTTTCAAATAATTTTAAATTAATAGGGCCCAGATTGTAGGGGGAAGAGTTGGCATCGTTCTCTGCTTGCAGAGTCTTCTGCACTGCAGATAACCCAGTCGATACACACAGCTGGGAAACCAGGTTTTCTCTGAGGACAGTTGAACAATTCCTGTTACCGGTGAGAAACCAGAGCCCACCCAGAGCTTAAATGCTGAAACAGGTTGCAGGAAGGGAGCTGCAAGGAGAGGGGTGTTACACGTGGAGGGGTAGGTGCGGGGAGGGAAGGCAGAGAGAAAAGCACTATTTTAGTTCCCTCCTTAGTTTAGGAGTGTTACTAACAAGCGGCAAAGCAGTTGCACAGAATGTCCTCTGCTGCAGCGCCTGGTTCTGGGCTTTTGAGTTTACAGATTGTGAGCAGGCACGCAGCGATATCTGGGGGGGCTGCTTCATTTTGGGTGCCTATGGTGCTCTTGCCTTGGTAGGCATGAGGTCTGCGGTTTGTTCTGCATTGGGAGAAATCCTTGCAAGCGCATCCACAGGGAGCTGTGGGCACCTTCCCCTCGCCCATCACGCTCACAGTTTTGGCCCGGCTCTGGGTGGCCGGGACATCTTTAGCTAAGCTGTCTCCATGCCACGGGGGCTGAATTACCCTCCCTGATGCCAGGGCTGAGGGATTTGCTGCCAGGAGCTGGCTGGGAGCTGTGCATGGCTTGAGTCTGGGTCGCCGGCTTCCCAGGCACTCCTTGAGCAATGGGCATAAAAAAGGATGGCGAAAATCCCACCAATTCCTTCAGAGTCAGGTTTTCACTCCTTTTGCTTAAAAACAATAAGGCGAGGAAAGCACAGCAAGGGTGGCCCAGCGATGGGCAGGCTTGTGTCAGACCTCTTAAATACGTTAGGCTTGATTGATTTAAACCGCCGGGTTTAGTCACGATTTAGATCAGCAAGCAACAGCCTTCATTTAAATAATTGACTTGAATCTTGTTTTTTGCATTTACATTTATTAAAGTCATTCTCATGGGCTGGTAGCCATAAATATACTGAGGAAGAGTGGCTATGTTGCATCGGACTTGGTGTTCCTTCTTTCTTAGCCAGGAAAAAATCCAGCGTCCGTGTATATGTATTTAATAAGTTGTATAGATTTATATGTGTGGGTTAGGATTTCTAGCATTCTTGATATATTAATTACTGTTGTTTTGCTTGTGATTTTGTCTCAAACTCTCTTTGGAAAGAAACTGGAATTCAATTACTCTGCACAAATATAGCATTTGCAAAGCTCTACTGAAATATAATTATCTGAAGTGTATCAGATGCACACAAGAAATACTGAAATGCCCTTTGCATTAGGACTGCTCTTCTAATGAGGAAGTTCAATGTGAAAAATTTGGACTGGTTGCCTGTTCTTAACATGCTGCTAAAAATCTGAGGATTAGTAGATCTTGTTGTTTCTTCATGAGCAAGAAAACCCAAGTAAGTTCCCTGCTTTATCTAATTCCAGTTAATTTTTTCCAGTCTGAGAGAAGGAAGCTGTTTGAAAAAGCCTGGGACTAGCAGGGTACCTCCTTGCAGGGTGGATCTGCTGAGCTCCTGTGTGCAGAAGTCACCTTCTTAGTCCAATTCAGTGGCTTGAATGCTGTAAAACTTTGTCACCAAACCTTTTATAAAAAGGTTTTCTCTTTAAAACAAAGGCTTAAATCCCATTTCTGGATAACAAATAATGAACAGAAGTATTTGGGATCCTCAGCTGATAGTGAGAGAGTAAGAAAATGTATTTATGATGTTGTTTGAGAATACTATTTCTTGTTTAAAAGAAAATCGCTCTGCAGATTCCCGACATAAGTTATTGCTTCAAATTCTGGTCTTAGTCTTGCAGCTGTATTGCTTTCATGCGCAAGTCCCACTGAAAAATTTGTTGCCCAGATGTAAGTGCAGGCTTTGAGCCACTGGAAGTATTTCTAATAAATTCACTTTTCAGGCAGCTGAGGGAAAAGAAAGCTTCTGTTAGTAAGAATCTTTTTTTATCTTCGAAAGTCAGTTATGAATGGAGAAACCGTAGCATCATCAAAATGTGTAAAAAAAATAATTAAAATGCATTTTGAGCATTTACTAAGAAAAAGATGACAAGACAACAAACCAATGTTCTTTAAGACCTAAAGATAGGAACTCTGATGGTGAGAGCGAAGAATTGACCATTGCTGGGCCGCTGTGGTTTCTGATACAGGAGGGAAATGCATTAACTTCATTCAAAAGGGAGAAAATTATTTTTTCATCCTATCTATAAGCAGTTTCATGATTGTGAAAAAGAAACAATAACTGTGTGACAGACTTCTTTGAGGTCAGAAATTTTGTAATTTTAGTGGGAATAAAAAGACTTTAGTTCTTTGTTGGCATGGCTTGACATAAATTAAGCCTGACATTGCCAATAATATTTAAAAAATTGGTAATGCGATTAGTGATTTACCGCTGACTTTACATAGAAACGTTCTTAATATTTAATCAAGTTAAACAGAGCTTCAGTAATTTTCTTTTATGGCTTAATTTTCCACCCTAACGTGGGCACTTTGCAGACAGGGGTGGTGTGGGACCTTGCAAAGCTGCTGTGGCACACGCCAGCCAACGCAGGCTGGTCACAGCCTGTCCCCAGGTCTGAAAGGGACAGGCTGGCTCTCTAGGGCTGTCAGGTCCTGGTCCTCCTGCCATTTGGTCGAGCAAATTTGATCTTTGATTGCCACCACCATTAGAGATGCACCATGGGGTCACAGTAACAGCCTGGTGTTTTGTGTCTCCGCTCTGCCCCGTTGGCCCTTTCAGCTGCTCCTCTCTGGGTGCTTTGTACCTCAGTGGTACCTCTGTGGTACCTTTATTTGCACTGAAGCTCATCCACCCCCTTTTTTTTTTTATCATTCACTCCGTTTTTTTGAGGCCTCTCATCGCTACTGAAATCAGCAAGAGACATGTTTTGAATCCATCTTTTTCAAACTTCCCAAGTTAGATAGATTTTTTCCTAAGTAATTCACTTTTATCAGCAGACAGGAGTGTTAAAACGTGCTGTTTACAGTTGTTAGCGTTCCTGCTCTAAATTTGTTTAACACTTGCTGAACAGGCAGGCACACTCCAAGCTAATGATGTGGCTTAGCACACGTCCATCTGCACGTATTTTTACATTGGGAACAGCAAATGCCACAGCTCATGTTTACTACAAACTGCTTATCTTGGATGGGCGCCAAGTTGCATTTGCACGGGGGTTGGAATTTAATTAATACAGAAATGTGGGCTTAGGGTTTTTTTTTGTTGTTGATGAAAAGTCTTAAGTGTGCTAGATGCCTTAAAAAAGGGTGTTTAAACATTATTTTCTGCTGATTTACTAAGCAAAGATGGGATCAAATGGGTCACTGGAGTCACTTTTCAAGGGACAGGGGTGCCAAGCCCTATTTGTTACAGCTACGTGAGGGCTGTAAAGTACTGCTCTGCAGCTGGTACCAGTGGGAGCTGGGTGGCCGACCAATTTGAAGACACTTGTAAAAATCCGCTGAGCTCCTGTTGACATTATTTGGATCTAAGAGAGCTTTTAATGTTTCCATGGTTCATGCCTGGTGTCCAAAACAGCTGGCCCTGGATGGCGGTGCTGCAGAGCTCGTGTGTTTGATGGCTTTTCCATAGCTATGGTCCAGCTCTCTGCTTGAAGGGATGGAGACCAGGTCCCTCCGATGGTTTTCTTGGCATCTGCTACACAAAATACATGCGCTTGCCGATTAGGTGGCAGATTTTAAAACCTTGACCTACCATTAGCACTAAAAAGTTCCCGTTAGGAATCTGATTTGACTATGGGTTTTCACACATCGACATGAAACAAAATTTAAACTTTCTTTTCCTCCTGGACCTGTGGCTGGCGGTGGCCCCGAGGTAGCTGCTGTCTAAATGGATGCTCGCCTACATGGTGCAAAAAGCTGCATTTTCAAGTTGAAGGCTCCCAGACGCTGGGGTTGATTTCCCTGGGATCCCTGCGCTTGGTGTGTTTGCATCCGTACACGACGGCACAACAGGACGTAGATGGGAAGAAAGCCGGAGCGGAGCATCAGATGCTTTAATATCCTACCTCTGACTGAAACAATCTCCCTGTGTGGGAGATAATAAACATTTCTCGTCTCTTAAGGGAAAATCATGCACAGACAGAGACAAGCGCATATAAATAATTTACAAAGCTGTACTACACTGTAAATAACAAGCCTACTGAATAATGAATTAACCCAACTGCTGATTCATAGGTAAATATCTCTTGTAAAGCAGAATTTTTATAGATTTTTACAGCTTAGTTAATATCCCCTCGTATTTTATTAAGGCTGTTCAGGTGAAGCATTCTGGTAATAATATGTATATCTTTGGAAGTGGGACGGGGCAGTTGCGGGCTGCCGTGCTGGCGGCAAGCCTGTGGTCCCTCCGCACCGAGGAAGCAGAGCCGTGCTGGGCCTGGGCAAGCTCTGGCTTTTGTTAGTCAGGCTTTTCTTTCCCTCTCAAGCAGGCAGCAGAGATTAAGCAGGAAGAATTTTGATGTGGCCAAAGAATTGGAGAGCTACAGGGAGGAAGGAGTCTCCAAGCATCTTTTTTTTCCCCCAAGCTTCTGGTAATAAATAATGCATTCGCTCTACTTTGGCTGTGCTCTAGACGTGGTGAGATTTCTCCGTGCCTTTGAGGACAGGGAGGCGGCGAAGCCACTGGGTTGGGATTGCCACCCGCCGATGCCTGAGACCCTCCGTGAGCACCGCATCCTTCCCGGCCGTAACGACCGCGTGTCCTTAGACCCCCTCATCAGCCACTCGGAAAGAAACCAAACATGACATTTGCTTCTTCCATGCTGTTTTATCCCCATTGCCCCTCTTTCTCAGACAAGCCTTAAGAAATAAAAACAGTTGCTAAGCTACCGGATAGGGAACATCGCAGCATTTTGTTGCAGTCCTGGTATTAACGCGCCTTTCTTAGCACCGGGGAAGTGGGAAGGGCGCGCTCGTAGCTTGAATTGTTTGTCAGTTGAAGCATTGTACTCCTAATGCAGATGATATTGAACGTGTCGATTTAATTTACGCCCGAATAGATGGGGGCTTTTCTTCCTCCCCTTCCTCTTGCTCCTGTTTAACGTAGGTTGGTGGAAAAAAAGGTATTATCTGCTTTCTGTTTCATCAGTTTTGGGGCATGTCACTTGTCAAACATGTTGTTGCTTTGTTTTATTTCTGATACCTTAAATAATTGCTTTCATAAAAGATAACTAGATTTCTTTCATCTGGAAGTATGTTAGTTGTAAATTGCATTTTCTTTTTAACTTAAAGCGTAGATGTCAACACTGATTTTCACTGGCAATGTACAGTGCTGCCATTGAAGGTGTCTGTGGCAAGGGTGCATCTTTAAGGTTGAAGAAAATACTTTATGAACAAGAATTATTCCTGGGATGATGTGTGTGGGGTACCTGCTGTGCCAAATCAGTTGTTTTCTTGTAAAGAAATGGTCATTTTGTTCAATATGCAAGGCTTTCATGTAAAATAAGTTCCACACCTGTTTGACTAAAGAGGTGGGATGTGCCAGCATGAACGTATTTCCTCTCTTTAAATGTGCTCAATCTTCAATTTTGGCCTGCCTTGAGCACCTTACCCTGTAACCCTGTAAGAACTAAATCCTGAGGTACCTGCTGCAGAAGAGGATGCTGCCGCCCGTTCTCTTCCAGGTAGCTTGGGATGGGATTATACCTGAGTGTAAACCTATTTTCCATGAGCGTAGCTCCTCCATGTAGAGTTTCTTTATATATGATTTTAAAAAACAACCAGTGCCACTAGGAACACATTTTATATAGGTTGCAGTGAAACTAAATCTGAAATAGCACAATATTCTGGGTTCCTATCTCCTCTGCCTATCAAAATACCCCATGAAATCCTTGCCACCGCTCGGCAGCGTATTTAATTAAGCAAGCCATCAGTTCAGCATGCCGTGCGGATGGCTTTGCAACGTGCTCGCTGCCACCGTTACCGACAGGGAAGCACGGTAACATTTTCTGTGCGCCCGGGGAACAAGGGGAAATGCTAATTGGTCACACGTACGGCTCTCCTCGCATGCTGCGTAGCTCCGTGTGGCATCGGACCTCAATTAATTCAGAAAGTTGGCGCACGCACATCTTTTCCCTTGCTGCTCTTCTGCCAGGAATAAGCTGCTGGATTTTTACACTCAAAATGTCATTTAAAGTCCCACCGAATTATGAGGAATGTAACTTGGGCTTGAAAGGAGGAGGGTATAGTCAGGCTCACGGCGAAGTGTAGATTTTTTTTGTGTTAAAGATGTTTCTGCAGGCAGTCTGGCTGAAGAATTTCAGTGTAGCTCGTTGAGGTTTCAAGGCACAGCAGTGGAGTAATTTACAATGCAAAATGCTATTTTTTCTATTTTAAAGATTAACAGAGCCTAATTTGGAGGAAAGAAAAGTGTGTGAAATTAGTTCTCTAACATTTGTAGCTTGTTAGTACTTAAATTCCTCTTGATTAAGAGAATGTAAGAATGCTTCTGTAGCGCTCTGCTTTTTTTGCCCATGAAGCATTTTCCTTTTTTCTTGCCATTCTATGTTGAGGGATTTCCTGGGGGCTGAGGAAAACTTTCTGTTGTAAGGAAAAGAGAAAGAATAATCACTATGAAGACTTTCAAATTGCTTGGGAAAAAAATAAGAGCAAAATACTATCTGGTGAAAGTCTTTCAAGTTTGGTTTGGTTTTTTTTGTTTGTTTGTTTTTAACAAAATTATGAATTAGGGATATTTATAGTTCCAAATGAAGTTTGTATTTATAAAGAATAATGTGCTGAGAGCTCAGGTGGGATCTGACTTTTTACGCTGCCAGGTGCTGTGCGAGCACCATCATGCGATGCTTCCCGAAAGAGGCTGCGCGCTGCCCCTCGCTCCTTCTGGCTGTGGAACAGTGTTCCTGCAGAGGTGGAAAAATGGAAATGATAAAAGACCAAGTCATGAGTGGAAAATCCTATTTAAAACTTCTGTTCCTACCACTCTTTATTTACTCACTATCTTCTATCTGAGCAAAAAATAGTCTTCTGTTTTCCAGTGAAAGCATTGGACTGTGAGCAACTTTTCTGGAGTAAGGTTTTGCTGCCTGGCATTATCTCTTCCACGTAAAGCCTTTGAGACATGTTGCCTTCTCCTCCATGGGGATGCTTGTGGTGGTTCCCTCTATGTGGTGGCTGTGGGTCGGGCTGAGAGATACCCCAGCAAATGCCGTGGGAAAGCGAGATCTGCTGGTGCCTCTGCCCGGTCCAGCCTCCAAAGCGGGAGGATGCTAGTCTGTCCCACCATCCTTGTTTTTATAAGTTTTATAAATCCCATCAGATTTGATGCTGGAGCATGTGTGTGAAGTAATCTGTGCATTTCATGTCTGAGGGGAGTGAAGCTTTTTTTTGTAGTAAACAGCCTGAAGGATGGGTTACAACTGCGGTGCTTCCACCCCTCCCACAGAGTGCTGCTGAGCATCTTGTACAGCTGTGTCTTTGGACCTCCGTTTTGCAGCTAAAATAAGAAAAGATGAATAGATTTGCTCACAGGTTAATTACGTTTTTGCATCTAACCATTGTCAGCTTGAGCCTCTTTTAGTTAATGAGACTTCTTCTTTTGACACCTGAACCTCCCGTCCCTCCCAGGACCATGTTGGTCCCTCTCTGCACGGGTGACACCCCACGGTGAGCAGCTGTGACCGCTGTACCACCAGCAGCAGGGCTCAGCTTTAGAGATGCACACAAAAGAGAGCTCACGCTGCCTGGAAAACTGATGGTGGGGGGTGAGGGTATGATCAAAACCTGTAAAAACACGTGTGGCTTGGAGGGACTGAACAGGGGATGACTGTTTGCTGTCTCTCATGGTACAAGGGCCAGCAGGCATTGACTTCAAACAACCTGCAGGAGGTGGTTCCTGATGACTTCTCAACACTGTGGGTACTCAAAGTTTGTATGAGCTCAAAGACTGGACAAATTCACCTTACGATGCTGGGCTAGAGAGATCTTTGGCCTAAGCAAGTATCACAGTCCTTATGTTTTAAAGAGGCCTTACTCTCTTGCTGCTGAAACCAGCCGTCCTCTTCACTGAATCCTGCTTCAAGAGAGGCAAGCTGTGCCTTCAATGATGTGCAGCCTCCTGGGCAAACCCAGGGATAAAAAGAGGTGCATTTGTGGTGGTTCAGCGATGCTCTGCAGTCGTGGTGGGGTCTCTTCAAGGCTTGGTCTGTCCCCGGGGCGTCCACCCCAAAAAGAATTCCTTGAGGATGCTGGTGCCAAGTTCAAGAGCATGGTGCAGGGCTCTTGCAAGGTGCTTTTTGTCTGGAGTTCCAGTAGCTGTCTCCTAGAAAAGCTCGTATCAAAGCCTTGTGGCAGCAGGAAAATAAGTTCAGAGGCTTGCTGTGGCTTGAACCGGGTTGACAAGAGACTGACTTTCATAACCTCCCGCTTTGATTCCCCTTTGAGTGTACTGGAACTGAATATCTTATAAGAAAAAGCTGTAATTACTGATATTGCTGCTGGGTGAAAGGTTAGGAAACAAGGAGAGACTGTTGGCTAAAACTGAAAAGTTTTAGCAATTGAGAGGTACGCTTGGGTGGGAAAGGCCAAGAATCGCTCTAGGCTTAAGCATCAACAGGTCAGCAAGTCAAATAGCCTCATGAGATCCCTCAGCCCTATCTTCTCCAATTTTCTGCTGGAGGTTGCTTCTACCTTTTTTTATGAGAGGCGTTGCTCCCTGGGTGATCTCAGTTCTAGACTCATTTCTATACTGCATGCTCTTGCACTCTGAAGGTGATAAACCAACAAAAGTTACCTGTGAAGACCCTTGGCAGCCAGAAGTAAAGATGAAAGGGATGAAGAAAGATGGGGTCTTTCCTTTGAGGCTTCAGACACTTTTTCAGCTCCACACGCTCTGAAATCTCCACTCTGATACCAGTTTCACCCAGTGTAAATGAGGAGCTGCTTCACATGCCGTTAGTCCGTCCTTGGTGCGTGAAGACCTATGGACTAAAAATGTAGCTATGGTGTCACCAGGGCTGGTTACAGGTGGGCATGTGCAAAAGCCTTTGTAGCTCTTTGGTGTCACTAGGGAGTGGGCATGGGAGGACAAGCTGCTGTAGGGATGGACATGAATGTAGGACAATAGGTGCACAGGTTGCTGGCCTTGGAGCCTCTTTTCAAAATGAGGCAAAAGTATCCAAGTCCTTTGGCTGAGTAATGTTTCTGTAGAAAACTGGATTTGGCCCCTGGTTTGTCCTGTCTCCTGCTCCCTAGCTACCCTTGTTGATGAAGTTGTGTGCTCTGTGCTGCTTCCCTTTGAGTTCTTGAGTCTCGAGCCATCACACCCATCTGAACCAAGGCAGAGGGATGCCTCTCCTCTGCTGTGGGACCAACTGCCCCAGCCATCTGCTGCCCAGGAACGGCTTTAGCCTAATACTGCCTCTTCCTGTGTTAAATGAAAAAAGTGGCCTCCATGCTTTGTTTGGCTTTTATCATGACAAACAGCGAGTTTTCATCTCTGTACTTCTAGCTTTCAGCTAGACTCACAGGCAAATACTTTGCTGAAGTGTCAGAAATCAGTGGTCCTGCTGCTTCGATACCCTACCGCTTTTCCTACAAAAGGGGGTGCATGGGATGGAAGGGAAGGAGAGAGAGCACACCTCTTCATATCGCGTCTCCTTGACCCTTGACTCCAGAGCTCGATGGCTCCCTTCTGTAGATCTTGGGATACTGAAGAACCATGTTGGGAAGCAGCCTGATGCACAGGTGTGCTGGTAGATGTGACAGTCCATAGGAACCCCCTACGCCAGCTTTCCGCATGGAGTTTGTTAAATTTAAACTTGTTTAATGACCTTAAATTACAGCTGACTTTAGAAGGATTAATGTGTTGTCTGGAGCCTCCTCGGCAGAGTTGTTTATCTGCAGGGAAGCAGATGTATCTTCATCTGCTAGCAAGGCTCCAAACCTGAAGCTGAATGCTTGTGGGCAGTGTGTTGCTGTGGGGATGAGCTGGCCAAAAATACATTTTGGCCAGAAATTGAGGAGGCTGAAATGTTCATTAGAGCAAGAGGTTGCTTGCAGCCTCCTGGGGAAGACAAATCCTGATTATTTCCAGGATAGTGCTTGCTTAGTCTTAGGAGTGGGGATGAAGCGATGCAGCTGCCTGGCAGAGAGCTCAGTATATGGAGATGTTTCCAGGCTGGTGTCCCAGGCTTGCTGCAGCACCCTGCGGCAGAATGTGATTCAGGGAGAGGCGGCTCTTAAGGGCAACGAGGGAATTGCTCTTGTCCCAAACCTTGCAGACTTCCTTGGTGTCGGGCTTCAAGTGAAGTAAAAGTGCATGCCAGGCGATTTTTGATTATGGCACGATACAGATGCCAAGCCAGTGATATGTCGTCTTTTTCCCTGGGGAGGCATTTCCCCTGCACACTGCTTCGTGCCCTGCTGCAGCAGCGCATCTCAGCTAGGATTATTGCATCGCTGCGCACGTTTGCGATTGCAGAGGGGACAAGTAGAATGAGGATTTACACGTGTAGTATGTACGCCTCTATACATTCCATCTACCAGAGTTCAAGGAGGTTTTTTTTACCCTTGTGTTTCTAGAAGACAGTTCCTTTTGGACTGGTCATTCCCCATAGGTGAGCCTGGCTCCTCTTCTGAACTCATCAGATACTTCTGGCCTTGGACATGGCTTGTTCTTGATGGGAAGACGTATAGTTGCATGTGCAGGCCAGGTACTGCGTCACTGCAACACTGAGTGGTGTTGCTCTGCAGTAACGTCTGCGAGGAAATCTGGGCTTGGACAAAAGAATGCTTTCTAGCCCCAAATTATTTTCCTGGAGATCTCCCCTAAAGCACTTTTAATATTTTGTAGTATGTTGTTTTATTGCTCTTGGATGAGTGCTCATCTTGTAACTCCTTTCCTGTCTGAAAACCCTTTAGTTGTGTATCATTGCTTGGTTTTGGATGCTACTGAGGGCCAGCGTGGAGGCAGCCCCGGCCAAGGGTGCTGCTGGGCTAAGGGTGCTGTGCCACCCGGGCACCTCATCCTGGGGGGAGCAAGGGGCTGCCTGGGGCACCCTGCACCTCGCAAACCCCACCAAGCCTCCTCTTACCAAAGCGAACAGTGGGTGCAAGGGGAAGCTAAGCAGAAAACTCATTTGAATACCAAGATGAATCTGCTTTTGATTTTCATCATTTTTATAGGGAGCTGTAAGACTTTCAAAAATCCTCTTTTTATGTTGTTCATGACTTTTTTCACTAATTTGACACTCTGGGATGTTGTTTTACATTTCATTTTAGTCTCTAATCACAGAAAATTATAGCTGGCCGCACATGCTGGCTTTGCATTCTTGCATCTTGTTTATATTCATTTGTACTAAGGGATAGCACTCACCGCGTCTGCCCAATTTATTTTTCTCCACAGCTGCAGGAATTTCCAATACTCTGGAGCTTCATTACCATGTGCAGGAAACTAAATTCAAGGTTATCTTATTTGAACTTTATGACTTCTTGATGTACAATGTTTTATTTATTTATTTAAGGTTTATTAAACCTTTCAGAAAAGAAGCCCTTTAGAAGAAGTGCATGATGTGTAGCTTATTAAGAAAACTTAATTTAATTTTGAGATTTAAAGAGCTTGAATTATGGATGTCCCAAGTATTTGATTTCTGCCCTCAGATATATAGAGGGGAGAGATGAGCTGTTGGAGCCGACGCCTTGACTTCTGATGTCTGTGAGCCAGCGAAAGCCGTGTTTTCCGAGAGGGATGAATGCATAGATTTCTTCTAATGGTTCTCCTTGGTGGATCTCATTTTAACATTCAGGTTTTACCCCATGACCTTTCAAAACCTCCCTTACTGATGACTAGAAGATAAGGATTTTTTTTTCCCCCCAGTTTGATTAATAACCATTTTATAAGTCACTCTTACTGCAGGCTGTTTTTGGCTGTTGGTTTGTTTATTAACTGAAAGACTATTTCTTAATTCCAAACACACCTCTGGTGATCAGAACAAAATATTTTGTCCAGATATTTTATAGGGCTTGTAGTTAACAGCAGCACCTGTTGGTTTATATTTTGAAGCCTTTCCTTGGATAAAAATCCCCATGAGGTGGGTTTCTGCTGTAATTACTTCTTTCCACCGGAGATGGCCCTTTGACACTAAATCCACCCCCTGCTCTAACTCGCAGCATTAAAGGTCGTGTCCTTGCCAACGTCTCCTAAAGCAGAAGAGCCCTTTTTTGGATGTGTGTAGTAAATATAACTCACGTTAATTTTTACTAGTGGCTGAAGGATTTCTTTCTTTTTTCTTTTTTTTTTCTTTTTTCTTTTTAGAAAGGTGCTGTTTAGGAAAGCTTGATCTTTGCCTTATTCCAGCAAAAATGCCACTGGCTGCTGGGGTTTCTGGAGTTGTTCCCATGGTTTGTGTTGTCTTGCTAGCCTTGGTCTTTGATCAGCGTGGGTGGGTGAGGGAAGCGCTTGTGGACTGCGAGGTCTCTGTGACCCAGCAAGGGAGTCTGCTTGGAAATCTGCTGGGTCCTGGAGCCCCAGAAAGTCGGGTTTTCCGCATCGCGTTGCTCGAGAAGCACCTCTTGGCTTTGCCCTGCTGTTGTGCGCATTCAGAATAAACTCATGCTTTGCTCAAGAGGGCTGTTACACATCGATGTCTCCTTTTCTTTTTCATCATCTAACAAATAAATAGCAACTTGAGCACCAAATAGTGCTGCTTTCAGAAGAAGCCTCCACGCGTCTTCCTCCTCTGTGGGGAAAATGCTGTCAAATGTTCTAATGAATGAGTTTATTTTGGTGCTTTCGAAGAGACGTGGGTGGCGGCTGTTGAGGGGGGTTGTGCTGGTGTGAATGGGTGTCTTGTGAAGCCTGTTGAGAAGGCAGCACGGAGACTGACGTCTCTGTGTCCGGACAGCAAGTGCACTATGGGCAGCGGCTGTGGAAATGCTCCCGCTCCCCTGCGGGGTCGTGCGGGGCTGGATGCGCAGGCAGCTGGGAGGAGTTGGGGATGGATGGCCTAAGGGAAGAGGGGGATGAGCAGCGTGCTGGGACCCTGAGGATGGGGTTTCAGATCGCGATCTGGAAATACGGTTCCTGTTGGAGCTACTTGCATCAGGTCTGTCTTGGGGAGGGACAAGAACAGAGATTTTATTTATGTCTGCGGTGTGCTAAGATTCCTTGCTATCTTACGATGCAGCCACAATTGTTTATTTAAGGCACTCGAGCCCTGTGCGTGCCACACTGGCCACACGTCTCCAAATAGCATATGGAAGCCTAAAGGGCAGCATGGTTTCCCCTTTCCTTGTTTTCTCCCTGGTGTGACCAGTTGTGCAGCCTGCAGAGGAGGGGGCCGGCTGCCCCGCGGTGGGGACCTGCTGCCCGTGTCCAGCCCCGGGGCTGTGGTGGAGCCCAGGGCTTCCTCGCTGGTTTGCAGGCTGTCGTGCATGGCGTGCGGCTGGCCCCGTGCTGGCGTTACCTTGTGCAGCTTCCCATCAGTTACAGAACCCCCCGGCTTCTCTCCTCTGTAAAATAACCAGGCATTGGTGAAGGATTAGTGAAGGATTTTAATTTAGCACAAATAATTGGATTAAGCTGGAATTTGCTTCCCGTTAGTTTTAGATTAGCCAATACAAATAGATGGAGCTTGACTTTGGCCTGTTCTGCATGCGCAGTCCTGTGTGGAGCTCTTGCAGGGGCTGCCATCCACTGCTGATCCATCCACTATCGGTTTCCTTATTTGCGTGTGTAAATGGTGGGCGGTTAGAGATGACAACTGTGTCGTTCCTTGAGACGTACAACCTCTAGAGGCCCTTTCTCTCCATACTAAGAATTGGTGATAGTATATATTTGTCTTACTCTGACTTAGGTTCTGTAATATTTTCGTATCTGTAGATTTAAGCTCCAAAGGAGTTGGAAGTGCTATATACGTTTCTGGCATTAAGGACATTGTCAAAAAAATTGCTGTCGGAGGGGCTGCAAGGAGAGCAGGAGACATGCTGGAGGTGAAGTAGTCGTATGAACCTGCCATGCCCCCGGACATCAGAAGCAGGAGGGGATTTCACCACAGTGTGAACACAATCATTGCCCCCAAACTTTATGAGACAGGAGCAGACAGGCTTGTTTTATAGCTCAGGAGAATACGGTGCATTCATTAGTGTTCTGTTTGTGGCTCTCTCATCTCTTTGCTGGAATCTTTTCTCTTCTAAAACTTAGCTTAAATCTCCTTGAAGGGAGATTTTTTTTGTAGTACCACTAGGCTGCTAATTTTTTCCAAGTGGCTTCAAAGCAAAGCCTCGAACAGTCTTATTTGCAGTCAGCATTTGTCCTAGGGGTAGATTTTTACAATGGGTGCTTTGTAAAACTATTTAGCTTGTAGAAGATCTTAGTTTTTTTAATCTCTTTCTGATGCACCACTTCATTTGATTTTTTTTCCTCTTTCTTATCATTTCTGTTTAAGGGTTTGTGAACTGATCCCTTTATTTTCAGAAGAGAATACCAAATAAACAGTGATTAGCATGAAATATGACTCATGGCTTCCTAAAGGATGTGCTTTAGAACTGGTAAACAGTTGTAATTGCTGCTAGATGAAAGTAGCAAATTGAGTACATTCTCATAATAATTATGAAGAGATAGATAGACTATTCTTGCTCTCAAATCTAATTGGGATTAGTATAATGTTCAGTTTTCCTCGTAGAGGATGATCTGTATAAAAGTTAAATGTAGTTATAAATGTGTTCATAAAAGCTGGGTTTAAGTCAGTGAAAGAAACCTGCTCCTACACAGAAGCCAGGGAAGCAACTGCAGGGTGTTTTTTCTGAGGGCAAAGAATTGAATGTAATATTCTAAGGCCTGGAGACCATCTCATCTGGAGTGGTGTTACAGCTTTGCTGGGATGGTGCCAAACTGCTAAGGTCTTTGTTTGCAGAAGACCCTAAGCGTGAGCCTTTGACAAGTCTTGGAAGCTCTTCTGTTTCTGCCAGAGTCATGTTTGAGAAGGTGTGGAAGGGGAGCATTTTTGCAATATCACTAATTTAAATCAGAAACCTTAAAAGACATTATAATAAAGATAATACTGTGTAATTCGTTGCAGAAGATCTATGTGTTTCTTAATGCAGCTGCATACTACCTTATAAATAATTGGTTCCTTTGAATCCAGTTGAATCTTAGGAAAAAGCCTGGGGTATCTGTGTGGTGTTGGCATGCTTCCTTCAGCATCTCTGTGCGATGTACGGAGATCTACTAAAGAGAAGCGTCAGATCAGTTCACACTTATCCTTTGGGTAGGACTGGCTTATGGCCGTTCAGAAAATGAGGGTCTGCTGGAGCTGTCAGTGGCCCTCCACTGACCTGCACCGTCCTTGCTTGCACTAAGCCGTGGGGATGCTCCAGAGGGATGGCCCCCAGCATTCCAGCCCTGAGGGGCTGCTGGTCTGGTGTTCACTGAACCGACAGCCAAGAGGAGGAGGAAGGGGCTCTCTGCGGGTGTGCCGTCCCCCTGCACACACTTCTTCCAGCAAGCGTGCAGTTGTGCAGGGAGGGACAGGAGCGCTTGCAGGGAGCTTTTCCTCCCCTTTACCATTTGTTATATGACTAAAATGGCTTTCCAGCCACAGGGGAGGCGGATTTCAGTTCACTTGGGTTGCCCAGCAGTAAATCACTGTGTCAGAGCCATGCAGGCAACGGTGTGATCCACGCTGGCTGTTTCATCAGGCAGCACGGGCAGGGAACGGGCAGCGGGGCTCTTCCCCTCAGATGCACTGGCTGGGATGCCCCGTGCCACCCAGGGGGGAAGATGCCTCGGGTGCCCGTGGGTTGCTGCCTTCTCCCAGCACTGGCAGCACCCAGCTTATTGCTTTGCAGTGCCGAGCAGCGGTTGGAGGCTCTGCAGTTGGCTTCTTAACAAGGAAATTACTTTAAAAGAGCCAGTTTTGTAGCTAAACTTAGTACACTTGGATGTTGTCCAAAACTCCGCAGCAATAATGCAGCAAATACAACTGGTTTAAAATACATTAAATATGCAGGTTGGCTCATGGTGGCTAAGCCCTTGCAGACAAAGAATAGGTGAAAACCACTAACTTGCGTTGTATGCATACATAGCACGGTTAATCATTTGCAAATAAACATCCAAGTGGGGAAAAAATAGTAGAACAAACCATCAAATTGCAATGTTACAGGAATGTATTCTTGGCAAGAGCTCTTTCGTTTCTAAACTGAAATTCTTATTCAAATCTGAGCTGTAAAATGTACCAAAGGAAAAAAATGATAAGCCTGTTTTAGTTAAACAAAAGCAATGGATTCAGCATTTGCTAGAGGCAGATTTTGAGGAGAAACTCAGCCTGAAACTAGCACAGGAATCCTAATTAGTGCATTTTCCCAACAATAGCATCGTCTTTCCAAATGAACAGAGGCGTACAATTGAGGAATTTTTAGCAGAGTTGTGTTTTGGTTTTGAGGCACAATTTGATGAATCTGCAGTTACAGTGTACCCAAAAGTCTGTCCTGATGTGGTTCTTCCAGATTTCACCTTCTTAAGTACAGGTATGAACACTGATTCACCTGAGTGTTCAAAAATAACAGCAGTCGGGCTTAAAATAATAGCAGGCAGATGAGTCACGTTTTTAAAGGTTATTTGTATCAAGGTACATAATTTTTTTTAAAAAAGAAAACCGCTCAGAGTTGTTGTTAATTTCTGTATGTGGCTATTAATAGCAGATTTAAGATATGTTTTCTTAAAAACACCGACAAAAAACCCACCACCAAGCCCCCCCAAGAAACACCGCCCCAGCCCAGCTCAGTTAGATGTTGACAGGCTTGAGCTGAATGCAGTCTTTCAAATTGATTTAAGCAAACAGTGTGCAGCTTTGCTGTATCCTTTTCATGATACTGAGATAGAGGGTACTGCTTTTTAATTAAACAGAAATTCAGGGGTGAAAATGCACAGATCTGTTTTTTTAGGCCAACTGAAACCATATAAATGTGAATGTCTTGTGCAGATATAGGTATCTGTTATTTTCAGTCTCTATGCTGGCATTTATGGTTTTACAAATGTTTGCTGAGAGATCAGAAGGATCAGGTCAGGATCAGAAGTTGGGCCAGCAAGGAGGATGCCTGCAGTAGGTGGAAGCTGAAGAGGAGGAGGTGGATGAAGCCTGCTCTAATACTGTGAAGACTCCTAGCTGCAGTCTGAGCTCTTGGTGGGGATTTGGACCACCTCGATACCAGCTGGGCTGTAGTCTTCTGTAGTATCCTTGTAGCCAAACTGGGGAGATATGGACTGGATGGGTGGACTGCAAGCTGGGGGAAAAAAGGGCTGGACCATCAGTTGCAAAGGAGAGTTTTTAAAGGTTGTATTTCAGAGTGGCGTTCCTTGGGGAAGGATACAGGGACCAGCGCTGTTTAGCATTCCATGTAATATGATGGAGATGTTTTGCATCTCCATGGTTATAGAGACGATGGAGGTGGGGTATGTTCTGTTCGTTTTGTACTGGAGATCCAATTGCTTTAATTACCTTTGTCAGCTTAGCTAACAGGTGCAGAGAGAATATTTTCTAGCTTGGATTTGTTTGTCTGAAGTTGAGAAATTGTTGGGGAGCTAGGAAAAAAAGAGGGAATTGGTAGTGGTGATGATACATATGCCTCCTCCAGCCCCTTCTCACAGCCTTGTAGTAAGAAAAATGAGCAGCAGAAGACACGACCCCAGGCTCTGCGACCCAGGAGGAGCAGGGTCCCATCTTCAATGTGGGAATATGTACATTGACTCCTGGAGCGGTCGCAGTGAGCACTGAATCAAATCATGTATCTAACTGCAGCTGATTTCAGTAGGAAACACTCCTTTGTCTGCATTTAGAAATGCTGAGCTAAATTTTGGAAATCTGGTCTGCCGCAACTGAAGACAAACCTGTCAGCTTTGCTTTACCTGCATTTGCACACCTTTTATTAAGCAGCTTGAAATGCAGGTATGTTGTTAAGAGGATGCTATTTGTGCTTTGCCAGGCTTCAAATTCCACTGCCTTAAAGGATCCCGAATCTGTCCTCTGGTGTTAATAGTTTCCCCAATTGAAGCCGTTGCCTCTGTGGTTTCTGTGGGGTGACATAGGCTGGGCTAGGCTGTGATTTCTTTTCTTTTTGGCCTGTGGTCACATTGTGGCAAGAGCATGGTTATCAGCTAATTGCAGGTAGAATCTCTTCTTGCTCCAGATCAGGTTTTCCAGGTTTGTTTTTTTTTTTTTTCTTTTCCCCATGATTGCTGGAGGTAGAGCCAGGGTTTGAAAGATGCCCAGCAGTGGGTGCTGCTGTGGGTGCCTCCTCGGGGAGCCCGGGCGGCGGAGGGAAGGCTGTGCTGCCCGGCGGGATGGGGACCGCATGGCATTTTGTACCGGAGGGAGGAGTAAACAGCTCATTCCCAGCAGTGATTTTGAAGTGAAGCAGAAGTGCTTGGCAGATGCCTGTGTGTTTGGTGTTGTGTTTGTTTCTTTTAACGGCCAAACAATAAAATGTAATGTTTGGAGGGAGCGGGAGGGGGCTGATTTTTTTATTCCTTCAGGATGTTTTCTTGGCTGCTGTTCCCGGGCATTGGAGTTGTCTGGGCTCTTTAGGACTGTCTTGCCTGAATGAGCTCTGCCTACCGTAGGAATGAGGATGGGGGAAAGGATTTCAGGCAAGGTAGCTTTTAAATGAAGATGCCTTGTTGAAGTTTATGCAGGTGCTGCTGCTATGCTCTTTTATGACCTGAGTTTCTAGCATTTGTTCCAGGCCCCAGAGAAATTTGGATGTAGCAGGACATGGATGCAAGTGCTTGGACAGGTCCTTCAATGTGTTATTTGAAGTCTGGCTTTTCTATCGATGGCTTTCAGCAGGGGCAGGCAGAAGGGAGGGAGAGGAGTAGGATGACTGCCTAACGGGCATTATTTGCAAAATAAGGACCTCATTTTGCACATTCAGCTTTGGTCTGGGCTTCTGCTTTTCTGACACAGCTTCTCTGTGTCCAGGAAGAGAACCTGCAGCAGTGCTTTCATGTTAAAACTTCTGGTTTAGACAAAAACCAGTTTTCTTGCTTGGAAGTCGAAGTTTTTCTCCCTGTGAGGATGCCTGTTACCAAGTTACAAGGTAATACATGGCAGAGGTATGCTAAAGGCTGGTAATACACTCAGTGCTGCAGCTGTAATTGAACCACACCAAGCACCACCTGCCTTTAAGTTATTAATGAGTTTGAACGATTTATAAACAGGGGACAGTGTGAAAAGAGAGGGCTTATTTGTCTCTGGAAGAAGGCCCTTTTAAGGTCTTGGAGCATGCTTTTATGGTGTACAGTCTGATAACGTAGAGTCTAACTGGGGTGGCACCATGGGTCCGGCACTCAAGTGTCTGAGTGAAGCGTCTGGCGCCAGCAGAGCCCAGCATCCGTCATCATCTGAGCATCCTCCTCTTCCTCCTCACTCCTCAGGAGGACATGCAGCCTTTGGCCATTTCATGCAATCTTAAAATGGCTCCAAGTGGTTACCATGTTTGGGCCAAACAAGCGGTCAGGGGTGGTTGGATTGAGGTGTCTGTCACTGCCAGAAACATTGCTCTGCTCGCTCGGTTCTGCTGCTGCTGGGTGGCCCCATGTTACAGTGGCTTTGGGAGCATCTCTGGAGTGGCACAGCATAGGTCACTGTGCTTCATCTCTCGTGGTCTGGAGGAATTGAGAGGGAGGCATTTCTTCCTCTCCATTTCAAGAAGTTATTGCCAAACTGCCTGGTGACATTTGGTCAGGTGAAAAACTGGCAGGTGATAGTATAGCATAGGTTGGTGTTGGCTTCTGAACAGGAAAACGGGGGTGAAAAAACAATGGTATGGATCAGACTCCAGGGGAATTAAATAGACTGCTGTCGGTGTTCTCAGATGTGGTTTGATCTCAAAGAAAAACAGATCTTCACTTCATCATTTTAAACCAATTTCATGCTTCGGCAGTTCTACCCGCTTCTGTCGTCTCAGCACCACAGGTCGCGAATGGGACCCGTGCAACTTGCAGAAGGCGAAGCATTGCTGCAAGCACCTTCCTGCGCTCAGCCCAGGGGTTACACAGAGCTGTAAAGACCAGACAGAGTTTCTTTTGATGTCCCCAAAATTGAGACCTTAAATTGAGCTGTTTAAAAGATTGCAATGTCTTATAAATGATGTATTGGAGCAAAAATAGAGACTGCTCTTCTGACTTCAGGGATTTAACTGTGAGGCTGTGACCTCTAGAGGCTAAAAATAAGCAAACATCTTTCCATCATTCTCTGTTCCAGCAGAAACATGTTCCTGTGGTGACACATTTCTGTGGCATCTCATGAGCTCTCGCTTCACACGGTGATTCCTCTAACTTTGGAAATGTAATTATAGTATGCCGTAAATTTTTCACTTTTGGCAAATTTATTAGCAATGGACGGTTTGTTTGCAGAGGTCATTTTTATGGCTGTTCTTAAACTAATATCTTAAATTGGTAATGGACATCTAGACTCGGTAATACTTGTGCCTGAAGTGCCACATTGATTTTTTTTTTTTTTTTTTTTTTTTTTTTTTTTTGGTATGTGCATATTTAAGTGCATGTTATATTAGATTTAACTTTAAATTTAACTTTAAGTAACCTCTGCTACTGCAGCAGGGCCGTTTCTGGGATGTAATATACAGCCACAATTTGTTGTTGTTGGCATTGCACGGCGGAGGAAGTGGAGAATAGCTTCTCTAGCCGAAAGCAGCATGCCCAGCGTTGCTTAGCTTATAAGCTCAGATGGAGTCGCAGATGGTGCTGCTGATATGGCCATGGGTCTTATTGCAAACAGCGAGCACTGGGGATGAGGTCTTGTATACCCTAAATAAACCAGCAAAGAGGTCTTGATTCCTGTCTGTGGAGTTTCCAGTATAACATTGTGTTTTTTCTAAAGTAGTGTATAGTTTAATGTCTGACTTTTCAGCTGTTTTATATCAGTTTTCAAGGTGTAAATGGGACAGTCCCCATGCTCGCCCAGCAGTAAACAGAAGAACTGCTGAATGGGATCAGATCCACATTGCTTCAGTGGAAAGTGGAGATAGGCCATAACCTAAACCAGGGAGGATAAGTTACGTGCAAGGTCTGAAACCACGTTCTTTGTTCCAAAGAATATTGGATTTTGTGGCAAACCCAGAGATCCTGGTGGTGCCCGCAGGTGGCAGATCCTCCTCTCAGACCCGCTGGTACCCCTGCCTCCCCTCTGCCTGCAGCATCGAGTTCTGCCGTTACCTTACATGCTGCAAGGGGAGAAAAAGGACTTTTTTTTCCCCCCTTACTATTTTATAAAAGCAGGTTGCAATTTCAGCACTGTAGTTGCTCCTAGCTGACCTCATTGCTGCCATCACCCAAGGTGCTGAGGACTGAGCAGGATGCTTATGAATGGACCCCAAAGCTGCTTTTCCAGTCTGGGCTCTTTGCAAGGGCGAAGGTGGCAGAAGAGGGGCTGGAGAAGGGACTCGGTGCCCCAGAGAGCAGGGACTTAATTTTTAGTTGCCCTTTTGGTCAATTCAGTGTGTGTGGCCCCTTCCCCTCTGCTGGTTGTGATGGGGAAGGACCTCCTCCTTGGGGAGGTCTGGGCTTCTCATAAGGAACCCAGTGTTCAGGGGACTGTGCCTGTGGGGGTGATGTGGTTTAAGGGGCAGTACTTCGGTGACAGTGCACACATTTTTCTTGAAACAAAGACTTTTCTTGCATAAGCAGTGCTGCGTTTGCTCTGTTGGCTTCATGGGGCCCGTGTTCTAGCAGATGGCTGTGCTCTATCGTCTGGTAATTGTCTAAATGCGGTGGTGTTGATTTGGCGAGTGTTTTTCTTCTGTTCTCTTGATTTATGCTTTTGAACCTCTTTACTGTCTGGTTTTTTTGTTAATGATCTTAGCCTTTTGTTCTCAGTCTATTTTAAGGCTTAAATTGTTCTGCGTGCCACAATGGGAGTTTCGCAGAGCATCGCAGAACGCCGTTATTTTCTTGACTCCCTTAACCGAGATACAGAGCATAATCTTGCACTTCCATCTGCAGATGCCGTGGCCCCTGGCACACCTGGAGTGAAGGTCTCCTCTGTGGTGGGCAGGCAAGCAGAGCCCTTCCAAAGCAAGGGTCTACTGCACAGTTTGCAGAGGGTCACGCAGATCACAGATGATCTTGGAATAAATGGGAATTATGGACTGAGCAGGTTTAGGAGAATTAGATAACCCTAATGAACATCCAAATAGCTTTGTAATACGGTGTTGCCATAGAAATGTAGTTTCTACAGCACCTCCTCATCGGAGTTGTGCCAATACTCTCTCCTACTTCACCCAGTTGTAGAGCTGTTTTACGCAGCTGAGAGCCCTTGGCTGGAGTATCGTGGGGGTTTGCTGTGCAAGTTAGCAAAGATAACACCCATCTGGCCTAAAGTTAGCACCCAGCACAGGGGAACCACTGGGTGCTTTCGCTTTGAGGGAGTGTGGGTGCAGTGCTGCAAGGGCTGGAACCCCCCTGGGTGTTGCTGGTCCACCCTGAGCGGAGGGTGGGCTGCTCAGCTGTGCCAGCTCACGATGTGGGCTTGGTGATGGCTCCTTCAGTCCATGGGAGTGCTCTCTGCAAGGAACACAGCTCCTCCATCATCGGCTGCCGACACGCTGAGCACAGTGCCTGTGACTCAGAGCATTAATGGCTGTGGTCATTATCACTATGTGCAAATAAGGCTGGGTATTTTCTCTGTGCAAATGCACCCATGGAGAGATGCGCCCTTGTATTTTACAGACAGTGCTAAAATGTGTTGTTTTCCCACACCCTTCCTCCCTTCCCTGCCTCTGTTCAGGCTCGGGGTGAGCGATCGATGAAGGAAGCAGCGCTCAGCTCCGTGACAAAAGGGACTATAAGCGTTTTGTGAAATGCGCTCCAAGTGCAATATTCAGCCTCCCAAAATAAACTGTGAAGCAGCCTGTTCAGGGGCAGGCAGCGAGTGCAAACCCCAATCCAAACATCTGAGGAAAATAAAAAAGCTGCCTGGTGAGTCCCGAGGGCTGCGCTCTGCGGAGGGGCTCAGGGCACCACAGGAACAGCGCTGAGCACCCAGGGGGTCTTTTTCTTAACGAAAAACAAAACAACCCCCCCCTAGACCCCTGAGCTACAGGGACTTAATTAAGCAACAGCATGTGGTTCTTGTGCTTCTTGATGATAACAGAGTGCCAGATGATGGGATGTAGCAGAGCTTTTCTCATGTAAGTACTAGTACTGTGCTGTGAAAATGAGACAGGCATTAAAAACAGTCCTCCCGATTAATATTGGAAGTTGAGTGCTCTGGGTTCTTATGTATGAAATTAAACATTGCGCGTCTGATGTAAAACACTTGCAAGACAGGTAATTAATAACATTAGAAACTAGTTAACTGGAAGTCCTGTGTACCTGATGACAACTACGTGAGCAGACTTGATTTGCAAATCACTCTGGAAGTTGTGGAGAGGTCTGGGGGGTTTTCTTCTCTCATGGGCTCCTGCTCCCTTGGCTGAGGAGGGAACAGCACTGAGCCCCTGCTTGGGGTGACCCTCGTCATCCTCACCTGGAAACATACAGATGAGCAAATTAGTAAACAAGCACATGCTTCCGTGTTTTCCCATCCCAGTGACAAGGATCCAGTGGGAACCAAGAGCTGCCACCTGGGGAGGAGGATGCAGCAAGGCTCGGACTTGGTCTGCGTTAATGAGACGATGCCTGCCTTGGCCCGTGCTCCCCTGTGCCCGGACCATGCTGGGTGACGTCTGCCAGGGCCACAGCGAGGCAGAGCTGTTACCATGTCTAATTAGCAGCGAGACCTCCTCCGGCACAGGGATTCTTTCGCTTCTCCCGCGTGCCTACTTCCATCCAGCAGTAGCAGCAGCAGCACGAGGGTGGACACTGGTGCTCAGGGGCAGAGGGTTCAGTGACCTCTCGTCCTAACAGCACCCCGTGGTCCCCATAATCTGTTCCTGGAAAGCTACTGCTTTGTTTCTCCATTGGATTCAGCATAGGTCAACTTAGGATGGATTTTTGGGGAAGAAAAAAACGGAAGTTAGCAGCTCTGTGGTCTAGCTGTCCTGTGTCCCTGACCCCTTGCTAGTTGGCAGCGTGGTCTTCAGTCTTGGACGTGGGGTTTTGGAGATGCTGTGGAGGGTGGTAGGGAGGTGCAGGGGGAGGGCAGTGTGCCCAGGCTGTGGGATTTGGGTACCTTGCTGCAGGGAGGTGGCTGGGTTGTCCCCCACCACCCCTGGCTGCAGGTCCTGTGTACGGAGCAAAGGTGCTTCAGAGGTAGGTGCTGCTTTTAATGCAAACCCCCTCAATCTGAGCACCTGGAAACCATAACGAAAAAGGGCCAGAGACCCAAACCAGTGAGGGTATGGGGAAAAGTTAAAGGGGAAAACGTGTAAAAGCGAGCCGTGTATCTGCTTGCCTGGTTTGGGGTGTTCTCCCAACCATGTGGGGTACCGCAGGCTGCTCCCTGCGCTGGGAGCACCACCAGTGCGAAGTGGCTTCTTGGAAGTGCCGAGGGCAAGTGAGACCCTTTGGTGCTTTTTGTTGCCCTTCTGACAGGTAATAAACAGGGCTCTCTTCTCATTATTACTAAATCAAAACTCTATTGATTCCTTGTGTGAAAATCCAGTGCAATGTAAAATGTTTTATTTATGCTTTTAACCCAACCTTGCTGCAAAAATGCTGTTTTTGTAAAGAAATGAAATGAAATTTATTGCCAAGCCAGAGGCTCTAAAAACAGCCCAGCTCTCCCTGGCGTCTCCCAGTCGGTGGGAGGCTTGGCCGTGCGGCTGGTCCCAGCAGAGTTACAGGGCTGTCGCTGAGCTGCCTCGGGCACTGCAGGCGTTGGGAGCAGGATCTGGCTCTGCGTGCGGTGTCAGGACTGAAAACGCTGTTGTGTCCCTGTCTGTCCCTTGTCACTGCTTCCTCCAGGAGCTCAGGAACTACCGCAGTGCTAAAATACCTTTCCCTTCCCAAGAGTATTCCCTGTCTGCTCTGGAAGAGGGGAGCAAAACGCAAAAGGTTTTAAGAGTAAAATGCTACTCAGCAACACATCTCTGCCCACTGTGCAGGTGTGTTCTGCAAAGGGCATGCCAAAAGAAGGAAAGTAAGTCACTGATGCTGCGTCCTGCTGCTCTGTTCATGGACAGTCAGGGGAAATGGCCCCACGATGGGTTTGGTTAGTAGGAGCGTCCAGAGCTGGTGGGACCAGGTTCAGACCCTGAGGCTGACCCGGTGTAGGGGTGGTTGTGTAGAGCACCAAAGATGGAGGCGTTGCGTGCAGTGTGTCACTTTGCTTGTCAGCACAGCATTAATTGTAGTTGTTTAATGTGGTGATTAGTGTTGTTTGTTCAGATGTCTAATGTAGCAATTAGCCCCGGCAGGGTGTTCAGTGATAGGTTACGAGTGCTTTCTTCCTGCCAAGAAGTACTCTGCATCTCCAGCCTCCCCTCCCGGCGCTCCTGGGTGCTGTAGTGCTCCTGCACCTCATCTCACAGACATTGCAGGCATACAGCTACGTTTGTGCAAGGCGAGGTGACTTGCTGGCAGAGGGATGCTGCTGGGATACCGTTCAGCGGGAACCAAAGTTTTCACTGGTGCTATCTCCAGCTCAGCTTCTGGAGTACGTGGCGTTGTCCTTCTGGCAGTGCCCTGCATGGCTTGATCTGCATCGGTCCATCTAATGCTTTGGTGGAACCTCAGCCTCTTAGCAGGAATGAATTTTGACCCAGAGAAGTGGCCCTTGGCTAAAACCCACTGTGATGTCTCAGATGTCCTTAGCTGCTGCAAAGCCATCACTGATACGTTATCTGGGATCATGTCCCTTGATTAAGACCCTGGGAGAGAAGACAGAATACATCCCCTGGTGCTGAAAGAGAAAGCTATTGATTTTTCTTCCACTGGGTGAAATTGGTTTCTGGGTTTTGATGGATGACAAGTTGAAGTGTAACATAATCCCCAAGCTGTGGGGGTTTGGTGCTCTCTGGGGCCGATGCTGTCTTATTCCCAAAGCCATTAGCACGGGCAGGCTGCTGGTGTCGCTCCATGGGGCTGCTCTGCTCTGGCGAGGGGGGGCGCGAGGGAGAGGGGAAGCATCGCAGCAGCGGCTTTGCAATGGATTGTTTAATTAGCAGAACACTTAAATGTGAGCATCAGATTAAAAGGCTGGGGCCGAGAAGGACTGTGGCTCTCAGGGGAGGGGGAAATGTACTAGATTTACGCAAATGAGCTGCAGAGTGTTAGCAGCCTTCTCTGGGGGTTTTCTCGCCACTGCGTCGAAGATCTGGCAGGGGGAGGCTGTGCAGCGGGCTGGCTTGTGCCTCATGTGTGGGACGCTGGCCTGTCCCACCCAGCTGCTCAGGTCTGCTCTGGGAGCCCTCTCATTGCACCCTCCACTCGTCGTCCTCTGGGGTCCCAGAAATGCATGAGGGACATTAGGGACATGGTGCGGTCTATGGGTTGGAGGCAGCTACATGAGCAATTTGTGGAGAAACGAGGTGCTTCTGATCCTTGGTGAATTCTGGGCTGTAGCCCAGTGCTGAGCAGCGATGCCTCTTGGCTGCACTCAGTTCTCCAGGTGAGCTGAGGTCTGGGAGCACTGGGGGGTCCAGGGGAGAGGCTGGGGGTAGGTGAGCCCCTGCAGAGGTGGCTCTGTGGTTTTGGCTGGGCTCCTGCCACGTGGCTGATGAACATAGTCACTCAGGGAGGTTTCTGGGGAAAAAGGAACCAGAGAGTTGCTTCCAAGCCAGGTGAACTGCTCTGGTGGGAAAAATTTCCCCCAGTTCTTCATCATTTGAAAAACAGATCCTTCAGACAAAGTTGCTCCTCAGACTCCTGATTTTTATCAAGAAAGCACGCTGACTTTTTCCTGTTTTTAAAAGTAAAACTGGAAGAAGAAAAATAGCTGCTGGCAGCAAGTGTGTGTCATGGGAAAGCAAAACATAAAGGTGCAAGAGATGAAGCTGCAGCAGATGCGTGCCAGGCATCCTCACTTCCAGCAGCCCCTGCCTCTGTGGGGCATCTGGCTGTATAGGCATCTGACCCAGGGAAAGGGTTCCTAGCTTCTCACCTCCAAAAAAGCCATTCCTTGAGGAGGGCAAAGTGGTTCTGATGTTTACAAACCCACCAGGGAAGATGCCAGTGCTGAGAAATGCTGTCTTGACTGGGAGTTTACAGAGCGAGATCAACTGTATGTTGGTTGCTGCTTCGTGCCTGGAGGCTGGGAACTTCAAAGTGAATTATACAAGTATTGCACGTCCATGCCGGGAGGTGGCTGCTGGAAGGAGCCTTCTTCTACCCCCTCTCTGGCAGCCCTTAAGGCAAGAGCGGAGCTGGCTGTAGAAGAAGCGCTAATTCAGCCCTGGGGGCAGCAGTGCTGTGGCCAGTAACAACAGCTTGGCTGGACATGGTTGAGTGGAAATGCTGAAGCGTAAGAGAACAAGGGAAAACGTTGCGCTGAAGATGCATTCTCACTGTGGTGTCAAGCTGTGTCTCCCTAGGGAGGTTTCCTGGTCTTCCCTCCCATTCCCGCACGTGTACCCGCACGTGTGCCCATCCACCAACATCATGCGCTTCCCATTCTTCCAAGGCATGCCCTTGCCTGGGCACCCCTGCTTGCCCGGGCTGGACTGAGGATGGAGCAGGGCTGCTGGCAGTGATCAGGACTGCTGCATCAGAGATGGCTCGTGGGAGGCCAGCCCCAGGGTATCCCAGGGGGATACGGTGCCAGGGGTGGCTGCATCCTGCTCGGCACAGAGGTCCTGTGTCAAAGCCCACCGCTCGGGGTCTGCAGCCCTCTCCGCCAAGGAGGTCTCCACAGGCTTTTTGCTCCCAAGGGGATGCAAAACCCTGCAAGGCCTGACTTGGTGCACCAGGGTCTGCTTCTGCCTCTGCTTTGGCTAACGAAGGCCTCGCTTTTTTCCACCACTGCTCTTTTACTAGAGTAGTCTGCTGTATAAAATCTCAGTGTTTCCCCACGTGGTGGGAGAAGTCTGCAGAGGACATCTGGAGCATGGGGTTCGGGTGTCCTCCAGGTATGTGAGTGGTCCTTTGCCCTGGGCTGTTCCTGGGACGTTTATGAGATGAGGAGAAGAGTCGTTCCTGCAAGGATCAGATGTTTCTTGCGTGATCAGCAGCCGCAGAGTCAAACTTGGGTCCAAATCCCATCCCAGCGCTTCTCTGTGAGCATCCTCTCCAGAGCACCGCTCCCAGCTGTAGTCCTGAAGCCTGGGATCTGCTTGGAGCTGTGAAGTGGGACTTCAGAACCAGGAGCAACAGGCATCCCAGGGAGGAGCGCAGCAGCGAAACCGCGTCTGCCGCGATTCCCGGTGCGCTGTGATAATCCCTTTTGAGTTCTTTGTGAATTATTTAAAATGCAGGAATTGCAAACAGAAGCCTGGCTGGTTTTGTTGTGTGCACAGGCTAGATTAGAGCAGGAAGCTTCATTACAATGAGCTTAGAAGTCTTCAAAGGCTTGGATGTATTTTCCCCTTCATTGATAAGCAATATTGATTTCAGCAGTGGTTGCCTGCTATGCCTGGCCACAGGAGTGTGGTACTCCTGCGGACCCAGAATTGTGCATTAGCACAAAATTGTGCACTTACTGTTGAGCAAACTAGCTTGTTTCCCGCAGGCTGTTAATTCACTTGTGGGAGAGAGGCTTCAGAAGGTGTTTAAAGGGGAGATTTGTATTTTTTTCGGTGCCAAGTGAGACCATCGGAGCTGCTGCATTATATTGCTGCCCCTCTTGCTGGCTGCCAGAGCGCTGTTCATCCCAGTGCAGAGTAAAGCAAGTTAACTCAAACATACTCCACTCCTGTAGAAAGCCCTCCCTATGGAAAGGGAATGTTTGCCGATGGTCTCTGTGCTGAAAAAGGTACTCTAGGTAACATGCTGCTTCCAGTGAAGTCTTTCTTCTTTTTAAAGCATAGCATTTTATCACCTATTGTGGTGCTGCAGGGGAAAAAAAAAATGTTCTCCTCCTTATAATTAACCAACTAAATGCAGGATTTTGTTATTTGTGAAAGTGGGTTCGGCATCCTTGCTAATCACAAGAATGAGGGAGCAGCAGCTTCTTTTGTATCTTGAGCTTTTTGGACGCACTTGGATCACATTGAATTCTTGGTTGTTTTCTTGTTATTCACTTCCAGAATGACAAAGACCCAAATGTTTTATAACTGGAAACCCAGATGCCAAAAGCTGAAACTATAAGAATGTAAAATATTGTGAGTTGTGTCATAAAGCCACATGAATGTCAGCGCTGATTCCTGGAGGCTTGATTTTCTTCTCCTTTACATTCACTTAAATCCGAATTAACCCTGGTTCAGCTGCTTTAGGCTGGCATGAGACGGGCCCTGAATTGGGCTGGTTTGGTCCTGAGTGGGCCCTCGTGTTTGCAGAGGGGTTTGATAAGGCCATGCTCTTGGATGCTCTCATCTTCATCCCAGTTTCCTCAGCATCACTCTCACCCTTCTGCCACTCAGAGATCCAGGCTTGGAGTTCCATCACTGGTTTTCACTTAAATGAAAACTAACCTCACCAATGCATGATCTGAAATGAAAAGCAGGCATGCCAGACCACGGTTGCTAAATCTTTCATATTGTCCCTGGTTTTTCTCAAATGTTTTTGGCTTACCCTTGCACTCTTGTAACTTATAGTTATGTTTGCTGCAGCTGGAGGGGATTAGAGCCCTTCTCCTGCTCTCCCATCAGCTGGTTTGCTCTTTGGAGTAGAGTTGTGAATAGTTTTCTGCTAGTAAGTCTCAATGAGGGGTGGTGAATAAATTGTTGTTGTTATTATGTTGACAGGCAACACTGAACATGATGGCAGAGTTGTTCTGTAGCAGGCATTTTGTACCTGGAATGTGCTAAATCAAAAGAAATAATTAAGAGCAGTTGTTGTTTAAAGGCAAGCTAGCTGAAGCCAAGAAGTACTGGAGTCCTTGCAGCCCTTCGGTGCTGTTCAGATTGGCTGGAAAGAGGGAGGCTTGGAGAACAGAGGTGCATCCTCTGCAGATCAGGTCTCAGAGAGCTGAGGGACAACCACCAGTTACAGCTTCACCTTTAGAGAGCTTTGTCTCCTGTTTCTGGCTGGCGTGTTCTGAGGCCAATGCTTCAAAGTCCACTTTATCTTTTATTCACAAACGCTGATGTGTTTAAATGAATGGTGCAGTGCAGTTGCTATAAATAAGTGAGTGTCAATACGAGGCTTTAGCACATGAAAGGCTCATTGATGGGAGCCAGCACTGATAATGGCTCTGCAGGTTCCTTCAGAAGTCCGCAGGACATGGGAGAGGAATCAGGCTTGCGATCTGTTGCAAGAACTTTTTGATCTTGGCAGTGGTGCTTGCTCTGTGCAGGATGGGAAATAGGGAAATAATGGAGAAACTGTTTATTATTATTCTTGTGAAAAGATGAGGGAGGACTGGTGTAGGTGGCTATGATAAACTGATATTTTATGGGAACATTTTTCTGTCTTAACCTCGCTCCTGCGGCTGCAGGAACCCATAGCTGTCGATCCAAATCAGTCCTTTCAGCTATCTGCTTGGCATCCCGTGCCTGCAATCCTTTCTCTGGTTTTATTTGCAAAAGTAAAATATCAGCAAGCTATTCCAACCCCATGCCCGCATCTCTCGCCTGTGGCTCTTGGGGGTATATGTATGACACACCTCGTACCAGAAGATAAATGCTCTAATAATAGATGCTGCGTGTCTAGATCTCTGGGCATGGCGGAGAAGCTCAGAATTCAATAAAAGCAAAACAGCCTTTTGCCTTATCGTGGCCCTGCTGAAACTTGGGAGGTTCAGTAGGAGAGCGTAGCATTGCGTTGGCTTTGGAGGACTGCTGCAGAAGGGGTCCCACTGGAAGATGCTCTCCTTGGGAGATCTCTTTAGCTATCCCCTGGTGCTTCTTCACACTCTCAGTTGAGGACGGCTATAGCTGAACATCATTGCAGAATCAGGCCTTACTTGGATCTGGATGCTGCAGCCTGGCTGTGGCAAGTGCCTCAAACGGTGAGGTGGCCCTTGCTTGGGCCCTGCGCTTTGGGGCAGGCAGGTTTTGGAGGAGGGAGGGGACCAACATGTAGCACGTGGGCCAGTTGCACAACACGCTGTGGATGAAGCCAGGGGCCAGCTTCCAACCAAACTCCTTCTGGGGGAATATTTTATTGTTTGTTTATTTTGTTTGTTTTATTTGTTGGGAGCAAGTCAGCTTGGGAGCAGGTCAACTTTTATTTATTGGGAGCAAGTCAGCTTGGGAGCAGGTCAACTTTTATTTGTTGGGAGCAAGTCAAGTTGGGAGCAATTCAGTTTTTATTTGTTGGGAGCTCAAAGGAATTGCACTAACGTGCTCAAGAAGAGACTTTCTCCTTTGGAGTCAATGTCCCCGTGCCTGTGGAGGCACTGAAGGTTGCCTTAGATACAGAAACAAACAGCTTGTACAAGGCATTGGCTTTAATTTGAAGGCTGTTTCCTGTGGGGACAGTGAATTTCCTCCTACAAGCAGCATCAGGTGACAAGGATGTGTTTTATGTTCATGTCTGTCACCAGGCCAGACAGTAGGCTTGGTGGTGGTGCTCAGGTACTCGAACTGGGATGTGGGCACTCTCATACCCTGGCATTTCCAAGGGTGTCCTCCTCTCTAGAAATGCTGTTGGCGTAGAGAAGGATTTTCCTAACAAAGAGACTGATCCCTTCCCCAGGCCAGGTTGTGTTCCTGGTTGGAAGCCGTTTGGCTTCAAATTGAGGAGAGACTGGCTCATTTTGGGGCTTTGTGACTTGGCTGTCTGGCACGGTCCGTGGGTGGGTATAGCGTGCCTTTTGCCGCTCCTGGTTCGGGACTGCCCTGGAGTGATGGCAGGGAGCGGGCAGGCTTGCCTACTTCGCTCTTGTCCCTGCCTGGTTTTCTCAGCGGCAGCTGTTCTTGTTCCCAGTTCGTACTGGGCTGCTGTTGCATGTTGTGCTTCGCTATTGTTTGTGCTTATTTTTTCCCCTGGATTTTATTTTTAATGTCACCAGGGCTATGATGATGGCTGTTTTCTTTCCCCCTGCTGCAATAATTGGTACTTCAGAAGAACTGAAATAGGCAGCCCTGCTTTCCTGCTGGATTGCTTAATGCATTTTAATTTAATTAATTAAATTGTCCATTTTGGTTACGTCACGGGCAAGGCACAGGAAGTCAGGACCCTCAGTGGAGCGGGCTGACGCGGCTCGCAGCACGCAGCCTTTTAGTGCTTTACAAAAGCTTTTGTTAGAGGTACATGTTGCTGGTTTTCCCCTCTGTAGTGGCTCCATTAGGGCTGTAGCTCTGCGGTGGGGCTGGGTCGGGTGTTCCCATTCTGCATGTTTGGATTCGTGCTATTCAGTGTCCTTTTTTTCCGGACTCTTGGATGGAAAATGATCACGCAGCGGGGTTCTGCTCAGCTTCCAGAAGATGATATTTGAGCTCGGCATCTCCCGTGCTGCATTGCTGGATGCTGGGATCATGGGGATCTTGCACTTAACCCCTTGCACCCCATCCCACTGTTGCACCTCGCTCTGGGCATGCATGTTGCCCCCCAAACTTTCCGAGTCCTTTTAAAGTGTGTACAGCAGGATGCACGATGGGACGCTGGTTCACTGTCTGCCTTGCCCAGTGCTGCAAGAGCAGAAGCTGTAATGAGGCTCAACTTCATTAAGGCCAGCTTTTTTTGGAAAGAGACTGTCTTGTCTGCATGTGATGTCTCTCAGGCCTCTCCGTTGTAGCACACGTTTATATGAAACCAGAAGGCAGCATTACTGTTGCATTGGAATTGCTTTCTTTACCTTCTGGCCCAGCCATCCTACCTGAGCTGCTGGATGTTCAGCAGCATCTCCAAAAGGTGCTCACAGGGCAAGCCCCAGAGGTCTGGAAACCTGAACTGTGGTTAACATTTCAGAAAGGTGTCCGTTCAGCCTCTCTACTAAAGTATTCATGGCTGGAATCTTTAAAATTGCTGCCCAGAGTGGGGAAAACAGATGGACAAACAAAAAACCCCTCACTTTTGCTGATTTGGTCTTCCATCATTTGGCAAGAGAGGAGCTGGCTGCAGTACAAAAATGTTACAGCAAGCAGTGTTGTGATAGTTCATCCATCAAAATACTTGTCCCGTTAATGGCTACAGCCGTTTTTCTCGCTGATGAATCCACACAGGAGGGAACGGCCAGTTGCCCTGGGATCAGTCCGGCATTCGTCACCCTCCCAGAGTAGGAGAGCAATGTTGGGGTAGGACCAGGGATGCTTTCTAGGTTAAACTCTGCTAAGCTGAGATAAAAAGCAGATGCGAGACTTGCCAATTTACAGACACAGTGAAGATGTCTTAGAAAAGTCAGAAACTGAGCAAAGGCCAAGGAGAAAAACCTGTTTCTCTTCTCTGGGTGACAGCTTGTAGGGGTGCTGTATGATGGCGCTGGTGATGGGTATTTCCCCCTCCACGCTGCCAGCAAGGGTGCGCTATCTGCAAGGTTGCTGTTTACCAACCAGGTAGAAGAAACTTGACTGCTAATTTACCTGCTGGCACCACAAGGAAGGGCAAGACCTCTGTTTTGTGGGCGCTGTTCTTGTGCAGGAGGGCAGGGTCATTGCAGTGAGAGCTCCCGGGCTTCCCGAACATGTGGGGATGGGGAGGGACAGGGCACCCCAGCCCGTTGGAGGGCAATTTGGTGGAGAGTATAGCACATGGCTTGCTTAGTTTAATAAAGCTTTGATATAAAGGATCAAACTCCTATTTAACTTTAAAATGGAATTCTCAAGAACTGTTGGGGCTGGGCTTATCAATTGATGCTGCATAATTCATTGCTGATTTTTATCACATCATTTAAACATTAAAAAAAAAAAAAGCTATCAAAGGGTCAGCCCACAAAAGTCAGCTGCTGACAGCAACCTTCTCCTTCACTCGCCCTCCGTGCTAGCAGGGTGCACCCAGCGGGCAGCGCAGCCCCCCCAGTGATGGAGCCCAGCAGAGCCACGGGGAGGGGAGAGGGGTGCGAGGTGGGTTTCGTGGTGTAGCTGAAGCAGAGGGACAAAGGGAGGCATGAAAATGATGGTATGCTCAATCTCAGCCTTACATCGTGCAGAGCAGAGGGCTGGGGTGCTGTGGTATACCAGAGAGGTATAAAATATAGCCGGCATTAGCACATGATGGCAAAAACATGGCCCTTGGTGCTAGCCAGCTGCCGCTTCCCGTGGGGGCTGTAACTGATGAAGGCTTCTTGCAAGGAAACTTCATAAAACCTAGATTTTATTGGGTTGCTTTCAGGGCCTTGATACTTTGGGAGTTAGCACTTCTCAGACCCAGTGACACTCAGATTGTGTTTGTCCTGCAGTGAAATGGCTTTCAGAGGTGGGTCAATAATTCTTCAGTCCAGATTTCTTGCTTGGCCACAGGTTATGTGAAACATTTCCAGCGTGGTTCACAGTAATTGTATGTTTTTCTTAAACTCTGCTTATCCTGGGGAAATCCACACAAAAAGTTGTTTTGTGTATCTTGGAGCTTCCCATAAACAAAGCTGGCATGTGTCTGTGTGTTGTGCTGATGCCATTAGTTGTTTTTGGAGGTGAGGAATGAGAGAGGGCAGCAGAGGAAAATATTTGATTGCTGTATTAAGTGTTTGTTCCCGACTCATTTAATAGAAGTTCATTTAGATTCACCATGATTTAACTTGAAAAAAAATAAATTGGCTCTACTTGAGGTGTTAAAAATAGAGTTTCTAATTGTGATAGCATCTGGCAGAAACCCTGGCTTTTAAGAAAAGTCAGACTTACTCCTACGCCGTAGGTGAGGTTGAGTCACAGAGGTGACAGGTTTCTATTTGAGATGAAAGTAACACATTTTCGTGTCTCTGTCGAGTCCTCCCAGCTACCGCTGTGGCCCGAGGTAATGTGCCGTGGGTGATACACCAACTCGTACAAAGGCAGGTCTAAAGAGATGGGTCAGCGTTCGAAGCTCTGGGTAAAGGCTTTGAGACTTGTATGTGAAAGTGACTCTTAATAACGCAAACAGCCGTGTGTTACCAGCGATGCCAGGTGGTTTAATGGCGAGGCTGTTTCTGTTTGGATCTTAATGCTATGTAAGACTCAGCATGTTTTCTCCTCCTGGATGAGCCCTGGCTCGTGACAAGAAGCCTCTGTAAGCCTGTCTGTGCTTTGCATGGGGTTTTTTTGTCTTCCCTTCAGTCTTTCTGAAAAAACCCTCCGACTTTTCACAGTCATCAGGGGCAATCCCAGCAGTTTTCCTCCATCCCTTCTCCTAGGAATTGACCAGGAGAGCACCAGAAGCTGCCCTTTTTTCCCCATTGCAATTGCATCCGTGTGCCGAGTGCTGCGCTCTGGCCCCTCTCAGCCGGAGGTGCTGGGGCCTTGACCAGCAGCGGCAAGGCTTCGGTGGACCCCGATGCTCAACACCCCTGTCCTGGTTTTGGCTGGGTTAGAGTTAATTTTCTTCCTAGTAGCTGGCATAGCGCTGTGTTTTGGATTTCGTATGAGAAGAATGCTGATAACACACTGATGGTTTAGTTGTTGCCAAGTAGTGCTTACACCAGTCAAGGACTTTCTTTTTCAGCTTCCCATGCTCTGCCAGCTTCACAAGAAGTTGGGATTGGGCACAGCCAAGATAGTTGATCCAAACTGCCCAAAGGGCTATTCCGTGCCATATGACGTCATGCTCAGTATAGAAACTGGGGGGAGTTCGCTGCGGGGCAGGGATCACTGCTCGGGGACTGGCTGGGCATCGGTCAGCGGGTGGTGAGCAGTTGCATCACTTGTTTTCTTTTCCCTGGGTTTTGTTTGTCTCTCTTGTTCTCCTTTTCATTGCAATTTTTATTACTACTACTATTATTATTATTATTATATTCAATTATTAAACTGTTCTTATCTCAACCCATGAGTTTTCTTACTCTTGCCCTTCCGATTCTCTCCCCCATCCCACCGGGGGGGGAGGGTGAGCGAGCGGCTGCGTGGTGCTTGGTTGCCGACTGGGGCTAAGCCACGACAACCCTCTTGCCGGGTTTCCTTAGGCTCCCTGGGCTGCTCCAGCTGCTGAGCCTCTCCAGCTGTGGCCGCTGGGAGCAAAGCAGCGATGCTGCTCCCCAGGAGGAGCCTCCCTGCTCCCTGCCCCAGGCTTTTTGCTGCTCTCTAGACCAGACGCAGCCAGCACTGGCCAGGGACCTGCTCCTCAGCCCTCGGGTCGCTCTTCCCACTCTCATTTGAGCTCCTGTAAATGCACGGAGTTTTTCCTGCATGGGAAGGAAATCTCCACCGATATTTATGAAACTTTGTTTTCATAAACTGCTGGTTGTTCAATAAGGCATAAAACAGCCAGTATGAGATAGTTATTTGCTCTACAAAATCATTTTGCTCCCTAGCTCCAATTTTACACGGTGCTCACTGCATTTCATTTAGTTCTCTAAGAAATGTGACACGGTAGATTAACTATTGATAGCGAAATATGGAGTTTCCTATACGACTGTCACTTACTTTCCTCCATCCTCTCCCTTTTAACCCCAGGTGATCAAGTAGTGCCAAACCCTGTTGCTCCTACAAGGAAATAAGTTCTGAAATGGCTCGGTGAAGAGAAATTTTAGCAGGATGTTTTAGGCATTTCTGCCGTTTCCTACATCTCCTCTAAACAACTGCTGTCAGTAATGGCTGTGAAGCATTTTGTTCAGCCTAGGTAGTAGCATCTCTCTTGGTGACTAGTCAGCATCCAGCACCTTCAGCACAGAGAAATATTGCCATCGTCAACATAAATTACCATGTATTAAGTCAATAATGCATAATTAATGACATGGCAAATAAATTATTGTGCAGCCGATTGGGAAATACTCACTTAAAAAAAAAAAGTAAATAGGTTGGAGAAATCTATCAGGAGATTTGATTTTTTTTTTTTTCCCCCCTTTATTTTTTATTCATTTCCCATCTGTTCGGGACACCCGGCCGCAGTGCTGCAGGTGTGCCCGGCCGGTGCTCGGGGGAGCCTGGGTGGGCAGCAGCCAGCGGTGGCATTTGCAGCCTGGCTGCAGGACCGCGAGCCTGGTTGGAGGAGAGGAGGCCAACCGCCTTCAGCAGTTATTTTAGCACAGAAAATGTTTAGCGAGAAGAGGAAGATCACCTGACTGAATCCCTGCTTGTTTTTGCATAGGATGAGAGTCCCCTCTTGACCCCAGCATCGGTCTTTCCCCCACGGTCTGTGCCCCATGCTGAGGATGATGCAAAGGACGAGGCGTGGGAGCTGCTGGCAGCCAGGGCTTGCTGGGCAGTGGGGAGGCACGTTGTCCCACTGGCCACAGCGTTGTCCCACCAGCCACGTCACAGCACTATGGGGACCAGCTCCTTAAAAAAGATGACCAAAGCCAGTGCCAGAAGGGGATGCAGGCATCCTTCCCTGGCTTTCAGCTTGTTTTCAAATTGCCACAAAGGTGGCGAAGGGGATGTGGTTAGTGTACAGAAACCTTCCTGCAGAGGAAATAACATCTATTAAAGAGCTCTTTAATCTAGTGGAGGATCCGTAGCAAGAGCCAGAGGCCAGAAGGTGAATAACCTGGGCCTGATGTCCTTGCGTGGCTGTGCTTTAACCGTCAATACAAAAAGTGCAGCAGAACAGCGAAGAGGAGAAACGTTGGTGCAGCATCAGAGCTGCCAGAGCTGCTCCTGACTTTTCTGCAGGGTTTCCTCTTTGTGCTTTGAAATAGATAAATCTCAAAAGCATGCAGTGGGTCCTGGGGCAGGTGGTGTTTGCAGAGCCCGTGATGCAGCAGATGCTTGCAGAGGTGGCAAAAAAAGGTCTCGGTAGCTAGGAAAGGTGAGCACAGGGAGAAAGAGTTACGAATCCTGTCTTACGTAAAGAGCAAAAATAGCTCCCTCACCATGATGCTGCTGTGCGTGGGAAGCTGCAGGTAATGACGGGAGCATCGCAGCCTCGTGGCGTTGATGGGGTGAAGTGCAAGTGGGGGTTTGCTGCAACTCTGGGTTGTTTCCAGACCTGGCTTGTTTGGAGTTGGTGTCCAAGGGGAGGCTGATCTCGAGGGACAGTGGAAATAAAACTGCTTGCTTGCACAGCCCGTCTGCATCCCCAGGTGAATCCACACTGCTTTTCCTTTCTAAGGGGAAAACCACAAAGTTTTGCTACTTTTTATATCTGTCCTGTGGAAGCCTCAAAATTGCAGTGGTTGTGAAGGTGCAGCTGAGTACAAACAAGTTACCTGCGTCGGTCTCAGTGGAGCACTTGACTTGTAAAACATCTGTTACCAACAGTGATGCAAAATAAATCAAGAAATGGGCCGTATTCCCATGCCGACTAACTTTTGCAGTGGTATTGAAATAAAAGGGGTAAAAGCTCTGTACTTGTAAGCTGAGCAAAATCACTAGCAATTACTGAGAAGCAATGATTTTGGTGTCCTTCCAGCGCTTTTTTTAGGGGATCGAACGATGTTTTTTAGAAAAGAATGCATCCACAGTAGATGGGCGAAACGTGGTGTTGGTAACTCAGTGTTTCTCATGGGAAAAGCGTTTCTTATGCCTTTTGTCATGGAGGCAGGGAGAACCCAACCTGCTCCTTGTAAGGCTGCCTCTGTGGATGACTCCTCTGTGGCAGCTCCATGCTGGAAAAAGGATGTTCCCTAGGGAGCAGGAAGGTTTCCTCTGAAATTTTGTGGCAGACTGCGTCTTGACAGCCCTCTTCCTCCATGCACATCTCACTGGTGGTGGGTGCTTGTGAGCAGAAATCATTGCAACTCGGTCAGGTCTAGGAGGAGCAACCTTAAATAAATAAATAGTGGGCAGGGGCTTTATAGAAAAAGGTTAAAGATCCCATTTTTGGAAGACCAAGGTTGGTTTAAGCCATTTTTATGCAGGAGGGTAGCAGTCTGGCTGCTGGTCCAGAGTAGTCTGGGGGTGGCCCAGTGCCTTTGTTCAGGTGTGCCTGCTCAGCAGCATGGCCTCACGTGTGGGGTGCGGGCATTCGTGTGCCATCCTGCTGCCGTCCGCCTCAAGCAGAGCTTGACCGGGAGCCCTGAGGCGAGGAGAGCCCATGTTGCCCGCTGTGAATTGTCCTCATCAGCTCGTTTCTCACAAGTCTCCAGCTAGCAATTGTAATCCGCTGTAGTTGAGAAAACGTCGATGGTGCAGAGAGGTTGGGAGGCGTGAGTGTTTATTTTACATGCATTTTTACATCTGGTCTGACGGTCTCTCCTGGACTGTGGCTCTCCGTCAGCATCAAGTTAAATGACCCCAGGGAGTGCAATTCCAAGTCCTTGCGCAGTTGCCCCGACAGACGTGCATCGCTAGCCCGCTGTCTGCGGCTTGTGTTGGCACAAGCCAGTGTGGGAGCGTTTGAGATCACGCTAGCGATTCGTGCGTTAGCTGGCCTGGAAAATTTGGAACGATTAGGTTTTCAAGACAGGAAGATCAAAAGTTTGATTTCTGGTTTTTAGGGGCCCTCGCTTCCTCCTTAGAGGGCCAAGCGTAATTTCAGGTCTGCTGTGCTTGACCTTTCAGCTTGGAGAAAGGCAACCTTTATACATGATGCATGAGCACAGTTCTTTGAAACCTGCAAGAAATGGTTTGTTCACTGAACATGCAAACAAATTACTTGCTCTGGCCTGGAATTTAAACTGACATTAAGCTCAGAGAACATCTATATTTAATTATGTATAAGGGCCAGAAAACAATTTATAACCTTAAAATGGAGTAATTAAAAGTGAAGCCCTTCCTATGGAAGGAATTTATCCTAATAAAACCCTAGCTCTTTGCTCCTTGGAAAAGCAAAGACACGTTAAGTAAAGCCAACCATTTTTAGCACAGCAAGTTTCTCGGTTGTGTTTTAGGCCTGGCTTTGGGTCTGGTCCTAACCGTCTGCAGGAGGTGGTGTAGCAGGAATCGGCCGTCTCCCTTGTGTGGGGTTTTTGCCCTCAGTAGCACCCGTCTCTCGGGGGCACCCACGGCAAGTACGCAGTTGCTCTCCTGGGACAGCTCTTGCCTCCTCGCTTTCAGGTCCTTTTGCAGGGAAACGATGCAGGAGACTGACCCTGAATGCTTTTCATCAGATGTTTAATATTCTTTCCACCCTGCTTTTATTAGTGCAAATAATCTCAGGCTGGGATGGGCAATGACTGGGGGAAGGAGTGATGGGTTTTTTTTTCTTTCTTTCTTTGCCCTGTTCAAGGAGTTCAGAGGGGATGAACACCTCTGAAATAAATACATACTTGGGTAATTCTTCTTGGCAGCCCTAGTGAAATTATGTTGCTTTGCCTTTTTTTTTTCTTTTTGCATTTCTGCTTTTTGCAGCCACATTTTTTTTCCCCTCCCCACCCCAAAATGCCACCGTTTCAGGCAGGCGTTGGACTCGGTCTTGGCAGTTTGCCATCTGCTGTCGGAGGTGGCAGCATAAAAAATTATGGATGCAATCTCGCGGTAGCCCTTTGCAAAACTGACTGTAAAATGCTGAACTGTAAAACCCTTTCCTCCTTTCAGAAGCAAGGCCGGGGTTATTAAACACAAAATATTGCACATTAAAATAACATTAATCAGACTGACTAAAAAAAAAAAAAAAAAATCTCCGGGAATCTTGCAAAATCCAAATCAACGATGAGGTTTGTGTCTTTGTCCTTGACTTGCTCTCTTCTACTGTGTGCGCAATTTCCCTGTTTTCTCAAGATCGCTGCAAGCGCAGACTCTTGACTGAGAAAAGCAGTCAACTTGAAAAGGATCCAGGCTATTAAAAATTAGTTTAGACTATGGTATTCAGTGAATAACTTTTTAAAAATTCTTAATATTCAGATTTTCTTTTAATATTTTTTTTTCCTGCCTTTATGCAAAGTTTATGCCTCTGGAGAGACACTGATTTTACAGAGGAAAGTGAAGGCAAGGTCTGTCCAGTGCCCAAAGCAAGGGTGACAGTGGGTGAGTCCGGAGCTATTTCAGCTCAGGGTCTGTGCTCGGGGGACGTGGTCTTCCACAGAGGCTGCAGAGATGGCAAAGTAAATGGTCTGTGTCAGAGGAGCCTGCCTCTAATATGGGAATATCACGCTGCTTGCAGTATTGAAGCGCTCTGCAGCTGCCTTTGGATAGTGCCGTCGTGCTGCTTGGGCAGAGAATTGCACATCTGCATTTCTGGGCTTCTGCTGATACATCGACGTCGGCGCGGGTCAGAGGCTGGGGTGGGTTAGAAGGGGTCTCTGGCCATCTCTTTTGCAACCCTTTGCTCATAGCAGGGCCAGCTTCAAAGTCGAATCAGGTGGCCTGCAGGAATTGCAAGGTGATTTCTGCTTTTGGGGGAAAATCCACACGTGCACATGGATATCCCACGCTTGGACAAATCACTCATCACTTAACCTGTCATCAGAAAGAAATTATCTAAACCCTTCTGTTTAGAAAAGGTCCCTTTCTAGGTAGTCGGGAAGCGCTTTAGGAAAACTGACTGTGGAACATAAGGCTTTTTAATCTTTGCAAAGCTTCAGGCAGGAATGAATTTCACAGCAAAGGTGCGCTCGGATGAGCGTGCGAGGCTGCAATGCAAATCGCGATGGTGCTGGAGGGTGGCGGGAGGGTATGGAAATGGCCAGGCTTTGCTCAGCTAATTCATGCTCCGGAGCGGGAGAGCTATACCTATAAATAGAGGGAGCTGAGTGCTTTAAGGACCTGTACATCAGCTGGCGTGGCATGGTTAACATTCACATAGGCAATAAACACCATTTGCTGAAGATTTGTTCAGCAGTTCTCATCATTAAATCCACTTACTTTAAAAAATGTGATTGGTGCTTTGGTGAATACATTGCTGGGGGAATGCGCCTTCGTTTTCAAAGGAAATGGAAGAAATATCTGAGTGTCTGGTGTTTATCATTGCAGTCCAGCAGTAAAAATAACATTTGGGGGGGAAACATGAGAAATGAGCACTAGTAGAATGCATGTTTATAGTTTAACAGCTACTATAAAGGAATAATTCAAAATGTAGTTTGTTAATAGCCTTTCAGTGTCTTCTATATCCTGCTTCTGATTGCAAATAGTCAGGTTTAAAAAAAGGGGCTAGCAGAGGTTTAGTCCACTTCATTACCATCTGGAAAGCACTTTAGCTTGCTTTACAATACAATGTTTGTTTGTTCAGGTTTTTTTCCTCTCTTCTTTAATTCTGTGCAGTCGCTGTTCTGTTGTTTTTCTTGTACTGTGTCAGCTTCCATTTGACCCGCTAAGCTGTCTCGTTGGGTTCTTTGGAAAAAGAGCCATCGTGGTACGATGGGTGCTTCGGGTGGGAGAGGAGCGCTGCCTTTCCCTTTGCTGTCCTCCCGCGATCGCAGTGGTGAAGGCTGTTTGCCTCATCAGGCAACTGCCCAGTCTTACTCGTTCGGACTCATTAGAAACCAGAAGTACTGGAAGAAGAAGGTGGTGTTGAGTGGGGCATTGATTTTCCCATTGTCAGTATCTGCTTGAAATGACCCTTGGGGAGATGCTAAAACAGTGAATTCCCATCAGAAGCATGTCGGTTTTCAGGATTGTATGATTTGATGGAGGGGAAAAAAGAAAGGCAGTGTTAAGCTAATTCTGAGATCTTGCTAATAGATGCTTTTTCGTGTTAGCTGATATGAGCAAATATGTTGGTTGAAGACTCATTGGGCCATTCGGTGCCTAGTAGATGTTTGAGCGAAATCCTTTTAATTTTTAAAATTTTTTTACCAAAAAGCTTCCAAATGTAGATAGCTCCTGTTATTTTGATTTTCAGGGTTGTAACTGAGGGTGTAATGGCTTGGTGTGAAGCGCAATAACAATTGTGTAGGGTTTATTCCATTTTAAGCCTTGCGGAGTAGCGCAGACGTGGAAGTAATGTTTATGTTGAAGGTACTGGAAAAAGTGCTGCAATTAAGATGGAGGCAAATAGGGATTTTGGAGGTGTCTCTTAATTTATTTCTGTGCTGCTGCTCTCCCAGACTCCCGCCTGGGGACACTGGAGTGGTGGCGGTCGATAGCTGCCCTGCTAGATCCCCTTGGCCTCTGAAGGGCTGCAAAGACCTTTCACCTTTCTAAAGACTGCTGACTAAATATTTTTATGCAAACATATTAAGCTCAGTCCTCAGTGTTTAATTTAAAAATCATGAGCCAGGCTTTAGAGAAGCTGAAATACCATTAGGTTAAGGCTTAAGACCTTAAGATTTTTTTTTCCTGATTTGATCCCACAAATCTCTGGTGTGCCTGGAGTTCTCCAGAAGCTCACAAAGTCCCATTGATTTTGCAAAGCTAAGCATGCGCTTAAGTGCTTTGCAGGATCAGAGCCAAGCTTGGGTTTTCTTTATTTGCTTATACCAAGCCTGTAGGGATCACGTTTTCAAGCTTTTCCTAGTAATCAGGGAGTAGAAATTATTAATGTGTTTTTACATAGTTCAGATTCTGATTTCACGTGATTCCAGGAGCTAAGGTTGTCTGGTGCGTAGTCAAATGTAAGGAGTTAGCAATACTGTAAGGAACTATCTGTTTGTCCTACGTTTCTTATTTTATCTTTGAAATACCAGTTCACATATTTTCCTTACTTTTTAGAGAAGGAGGAGGAGGGGAAGAAAAAAAAAAAAACAACAAAACAAACAAACAAAAAAACCCAACCCAAATTCTAGGTGGGATTTCTATGTAGCAGCCCCCAGCCCATCCTTTCCTAAGGATGCACTGCAAAGGTAGATTCCTCTTACTGCTCAGATGCGAATTGCTCCGTCTGTGTGAGCTGGGTCAGTTATAGCTAACTGCCCTGCGAGTTTCCATCTAGCCGCCGGGGAAAAATGCGAGCCACTAAGGAGCTGTGAAAGCCATCTCCAATTTGCAGTCTCTAAGAGTAGATGAGAAGCAGTACACTCCATCAGGTTGGAGGAACTCCTCAGCTCTTTAAATGTGTGCTCAAGTATTATAAAACTATGTTTTACAGAGTTCTTTTTATTACGCTTATGTGAGGCTTGATCACATAAAGTTATATGGGCAACAAACAGACTGGTGTTGAAATGAAGTCCTTATGGCTTTGTTTTGATTTCCACAAGGAAGAAGAATGAATTTGAAATGCACCTTCCAGCTGCAGATAGAAATCTTATTAAAAGCAGAGCAAAACTCTGAATTGGAAGTTGTTCTTGCCACAGGGTATAAATTACACCTGTCCCCTTACTGGATCCTTTTCGGGGGTTTTGTTTTTTCTTGGCTGGGGGACCCAGACCTTCTGGCCAAGTTTTGCAAAGCTTTCCTTGTCTTCTCTGCATTTCTGTGGCTGCTGTGGGAGTTTTGCCTGAGGACTGTAAAATGGAGCCCAACCTTCTGAAAAATTGTATAAATCCAATCTCAAATATAAGCAAATCCTTTAAAGGAAAACTGGGATGGGAACTCTTGGTTCCTGGTGGAATTACGAGTGCAATTAAGAGCGATAAAAAATTGTGCTGCAAACACTGTATTTGTTATGCTAATCAGTGTCTTTTTGTTTCTCTCCTAATGCCTTTCACCTGCAATGATCGGAAACGCTTGAAATGGCTGGGTATTTGGCATTTTCCATTTTTCATCACAACTCTTCTGGAAATTCCTACTTGAAGGTAAGCTCATTTTTATTAAAAGTGCTTTGGATCTGTATCTTCGGTCTAGCATAGGTTTTACATTACATTTGGGGGAGGAAATCGCCAGCAATTGGAACCCATCAGTCTCTGGTATATTCCATTCTGTCACCAAGGATTAGGTATCAGTGCTGCAAAATGCTCCCCAGCCAGGGTAAAATTGAATTTGGTGTGCCATGTTAAAGAGTCAAACATGGCATAATACCTTCAGGAACCTGCCAAATGTTTACAGCACCTCTTGAAGTTGGTGTGGGTTTTTTGATGGCTCCTCTCTAGGAATTAAGATTTTACTTGCATCATTCTTCTGCGAGGAACAAACTAGGTTTCTAATCCTCTAGCTCCTAAGGACAGCTTGAAGACAACCACCTAAATGCTCTGAGAGCAGAAGTCAAATACAAATAACCAAGCATGGGTGATTTTTTTTTTTTTTTGTAGCTCAAGGATTCTCAGGGCTTTTCTCAGGCTTTGAAGGCTTGATCCTGCATTGCCTCTGGTTGCTACTCTTGAGTTGCTCTCTGGAAAGAGAGCTTCTGGAAAGCTGCTACTGTTAGTCAGCCAGCATCTGTGCTTAGGTGCAGCTCTTCCCTGCTGTTGCTGTACGCCCTCTGCAAGGCAGTGAGATGGTCCCTTGGGCACCGGGATGACCTCAGATGGGTGCCAGGAGGCAAGGTGCCAGGACCAGCTCTGATGCACTGGGTCTGGTGCATGCTGGCAGGGGGTGGTGTGTTTGCAGGCAGCACCAGGTAATGTGCAGTGCCAGGCTGGCTGGCGTGGTGTGAACGGGAACCCAGCCCTGCACAAATTTACTCTCTTACCTGGTCACCTCCATCTCCTTGCAAGCCGAGGACCATGCTGGGCAGCACCCAGGTGTCGTGGCTGCCTTCTCAGTGCCAGCGTGGGGTGGCTCTCCAGCTGTGATGCAGGACAGGACCCCTCTCTGGCTGCCCTGCTCTAGTCGCTCACCCAGCAGAGGCAGCCAGGTCTTATCAAGCTGTTTCTTTCTTTCTCTGAGTTTAATGTCTCACCAACAAGCAAAAAAAAATCCTTGGCAGTTCCTCCCAGGTCTGCCCGATGGGTCTCTTCCATTTCCATGATGCAGCAGGTTTTTTTGTCAGGACACAGATCGCTGTTCTTATTTTGTGGAAGATTTAATTACAGCACGAGTGAGCCACATCCATCATTTCCAGTTCAGAGCCCATCCAGAGCTTCTCTCCGTGTTTTGGGTACGTGAAGTCACAGGGTTGTTTTCACTGCATTTCCCTTGCGCTTGCCAAAATGATAGCTAATTAGGGCAGAAGCAGGCCATCTTCCAGGCTGTTTCCTTGCAGGAATTTTTTTGGATGTCACCATGCACTTTCCCCAGCATTGCAGCACTTTGTGCTCTTACCTCTACATATTATTTTTTTTTTTTTTTTTTTTTTTTTTTCCGTAAGTGGTGAAAGCTTCTGAATTTGGAGCCTTAAGTGAAAATGATAACTCAATGCTGGTTTTATTGAGCTGGAATAACTGGCCTGGGAAACTGGACAGAAATGGTGTGGTGATGTGTGTGCTGGCTGAGAGCAAATGAGCAGGAACTGCTGCAGGTTGGGAAGGTTTGTGTCTGTGGTGCAGCCTTCCTTCTCTCTCATGTTTTTTTTTTTTTTGTGACTGGTGTTTTAAATCAGTCTCCCTCAGTCTGAAGCAAAAGGACATCCCTGAAGCTGATACTTTTTATTAAATGAGGTTCAGGATAAACATTGCAGCTCAGATTTCATGTGTCCGCTTCATTAGCGGTAGGAGGATCACATTTTTAGGTAGCTCTGAGTCTTTTGCCTTTCACGCTTGGGAGCTCATCCTAGAAATGGACACTCTGGGAAATGCCTACCATCTCTTGTGCTTTTGTCCCAAACACACCAGGTCAGGATTTCAGGCAGGTTTGGAGTGGGTGGGTCTTGACCCGGTGGTCCTGTCGTGGCCAGGGTTTGAAGCCTAGCACCATGGAGAAGTGGCTGAGGACCGACGTGAGCTTGGGGTGCAGCTGGTTCTCAAGGGACAATTTAAAACCAGTGGGGATGCTTTGACACGCCCTCCCCCATTTATTTTTCTCAGAGGTACCTGGACTTTTTATTCCTGTGACTGTGTTATTTCCCAGTATATTAAACCTTCTGCTATTTTGTGGCCCTTCTGCATCCCGGGGGCACGTGGCAGCTCCGGGGCTGCGATACCCGCTGCACCGGGCTGCGATGCCATGCAGCGAGCCAGCCCGTCGGCGTAACTTTAAAAAATGCAGTGAGGACAATAAGGCAACTATTTCTTTAGCTATCCCTGTTGTACATGTGGTTGCATAAATGTGCTAGATTATGATTATTTCTGCCTCATAATTAGCAATTTGCATAACTGCTTGCTGTGAACAAGAAGTCCCATCAGTGTTATGAAGGATTTATTTAGCTGTCTGAATATATTTTTGTTATCCAGTGCAGAAAGAAAACAATCGAAATGGAAGCAGTCCCAAATGCTTGGTGTTATTTCTAACCCACACGCAGAATTAACAGGAGTACTAATTGTTCAGCACCAGAAACTCATTTGTTTCTCTATAGACTGGAAGAACATTAATTCTCAGAGTGCCTCTCTCTCTTTCTCCCCATAGCCAGCGGTATCATAAGGTCTGCAGTCGGTTGTAGCCAGATTATATTTGTTGTGTTTGCAATGTAGTGTTTGCGATAGTCTTGTCTTTTCCCAAGCTTCTGTCTAAGCGATTAAATGTATGTAAATGTATGTAGTCAGGGCTGCGTTTCAGTCTCCAAACAATGGATCCTTGTATCTGCTGTTGTCACACGAAGCGAGGGCTCAGCCGAGGTACCAGCGATACCTCGGGTACCTGCTCGTTGCCGGAGCATTCCTGCCTGGCGAGTGCCAAGAGATGAGACTCGCCTTTGTTTTCCGACTTTACCTGTTCATCTGCTGCTACGCTCCAGAAGATAAACTATACCCCTGGAAGAGGGACTTTGCATATTTTGGAAAATCAGGTGTGAAGTTGGTCTGGCCTGTGTGAAGGACCAGACTGGCCCCATACGAAATGACTGCTCCTTTGTACCTGTGCAGTGTGAAAATCATGGGAGCTCGGAAACCCACCTCCATGAGCAGCATTTCTTTTGAAAGCCATTTAGGTGTAGTTCTTAGGTGAGTGCTGGTTTTTTTGGTTTGCTTTGTCTCTTTAAAAAGTACACAGCTCTTCTTCAGGAAGCTCATGAATCCTGACAAAACCAAAAATTCTGGTTTTTCTGAGCCTCAAATGGGGCAGTGGACAGTGGATGTTTCACCACGTACCTTTTCCGCACAGCCCTGTGCTGTAGGGCTGTGTGGCTCTTCTCTCTTTGGTGTTTAGGAAGGAGCATGTCTGTCCCTCAGTGACAGGCATCCATTTGTGCCCAGGTGAGAAGCAAGGTCTGCAGAGCCTGTGGTTGAGCCCATGCAGTGATGAGCTGGTAGAAACGTGAGCGGCATACAGCTACTGAAAAGTGGTTGGGTGAGCAGGTCCTTTTAAGTTTTTGGTGACAATCCTGAAACCAAAGATCCTCTAAAGGTCTTTTCCTGTACCAGGCTGTAGCTTGGAGAAAAGCAATTTGCTTGTGGAACACGTGTCCTATGTGGTGGCCAACATGTGCAATGTCTAGACCAAAAGAAGCGCTGGTGGCAGGAAAGCTCTGAAGCACACGCCACCCAAATCATGGGGCCCTAGGTACGGGGTTGAGAGTGCTCTTAAATGGTGGCCATAAAGCATGCTAGCTAAAAGTGCAGAAGAGTATCTTTAGAGAACTTGCTTGGAACAAGATGATATTGTATAATCCAAGAGCCAAATGATTTAATATGCAATGAACCCAAAATCTCATTTAAAGAAGTGAATGTGCAGGCTTGCACCAACATAATTTACTTATTTTTATGAGTATCTTCCATGCGCTGCTAATAAATATGAACTATTAACGGGTTTTTAATCTGATTCGCATTTATTACAGGTTGAGTGTGAGGCTATAAATAATGCTTGCTTAGAGGCATGAAGTGTAAAGCTGTGTGAGTGGGTCCGTCATCCATTCCTGGAGCCTGGGCTGTGCAAGGCAGCGCTTATTTGCAATGCTGATCAGCAACCAACTCAGCAAGGCATTTAGTTAATTCGTCAGGCGGGTTTTCTGCCTGGCTGCGAGGATGCTCTTCTGGAGCATTCGCGCCACCATTTCCTCTGAAACAAGGTCCTGCTCTGTCTGCATGGGTTGAAACAGGTATTTTGGGGCATAATCGGTGTTTCTCTGTTCAGTGGGAACTTAGAAGTCAAACTGCTTGTGAAGGGGAAGAGAGGTCTTGGAGATACCTGTTGCTGATGTTTTCCAGTTTGCCTTGCACTCGTCTCTCCCTCTAACCCTTCCCCAGCCATCAGGTAATACGAGTGATACATGCTCGTGCAAGGAGGAGAAGAGTTGGGCATAAACCATTGGAGGGAAAGGGGAAGACATCCTCAGAGCTCCTGTACAAGGCTGAATTTTTTTTTAGTCCTTTTTTTTCCTCTCCTTTCGTGGAGCCGTTTTCTCCTCCAGGGTTGGGTCCCCAAACAGATGTGCTTTCTGGAGGGGGGACAGGGGTTGCAGATGGAATAAGGACAAAATGAAAGTTGCGTATTGGAGCGTTCCCTGTTTTCAACCAGGAGTTTTCAACTCAGCAAAGGGAAGAAATGAGCACCTCTGGCATCCCAGGATAGCAATTGCTAGGGCAGGTAGGAAATGGTTGTGGGTTTCCTGCTGGAAATCTAGCTTTTATCAAGGAGAAAATAAAAAACAGGAATTGCAGAGAGGCTTCACATTCTAATTGCATTGCAGCAGGAGCACATTTAGTCCTGCACCATGTGCCCGTTGTGTCCCGACAGCGTGCGGGGCCCAGAAGAGCTCTCCCAGCCCGTGCTGCACGGCCCCTCTTGCTCAGCTGCTGCAGCGCGTTGTGAGAGGTGCAGCCCAAACCGGGGAGATTTGTCCAGAAAGAGGAAAATGCAGGGAAAAGGCAGCTCTAGGACCGCCTGGTGAGACGGGGAAGCATAGCTTCTCTTCTTGGCTGGAACCTTTCTAATAGTTTTGTCTCAAATGTTTATGTTCCTGATCTGCAGAAGCTCCCTGAGGAAAAGGAACCCTTAATGATAAATAGTTTTGTCAAAAACCCAATTTTCCTTCAAAAGTGTTCTGATGGAAACTTCTTAGTAACACGCACCCTTGGTCTTACTTCTCCTTTATTTGCACAAGCCGGCTTGATTTATTTTGCCCTTTGATGTACCATGCAAGTCCATCAAAAATGAGTGCAGTTGTGAATAAGTTGTGGGAGCGACTCTTTGATGGTTCCCAAGATTGCATTAATGAGTGGGGGCAACCCGCAGTCTCAGGGACTCCCTGATGGAATTGTAGCTGGCAGAAATTAATTTATAAGCGTCAATCTAAAGCACACAATGACATGGACACGTTATAGGTCTCACGATAGCTGTATTTATTGGTGCATTATGCTTTTCACACTGGTTTCCATTGTGTTCTGTGGCTGGTAATTAATTGCAGAGAGGAGAGGCTGATGCCCTGGTCTGATGGAAGAGCAGAGAAGGTGCATGTCCACTTAGCTCCATCTGGTATCAAGAGGCAACTGAAGTTCGTGTGGCATTTACATTAACAGCTGCATGTTTGCATTAAAGATGTGGAATATGATAAATATTTTATGGTGCTTTAGAAGGAGGCAGGGGGGAAATCTGAGATTGTTTGTGTGATCTGTGTAGTGTCACCTTCAGTACAAGGGCAGGGAGGATGGAAGATGGGAGAAACTTCCTTATGGTGCCATCTTGACACCACTGAATGCTTTATTCTCGTGGATCTTTCTCTGCGTGTTCCTTGTCTTTTATTAAAATCAATAAATGAAACATCAGACCTGAATCCCCCAGTCTTCCCGGGGTGTGAGAGAGGAGGTGTTCCCAGCACAGCCCTTGCGACTGCAGCTGGTTCCCATTGAGGGCTGCAGAGATGGATGAAAACTCAGCAGCATCTGCAGGCAATGCACTGCGAGAGTCTCTTACCAGCACTGCAAAACCTGGCTCTGCACGGCATGGGGTTTCCTTTTGGTGGCCACGCTACTCAAATTTTGGCAGCTTTGTGCGGCTTCAAAATGTACGCTGAGCGCCTGCAGCATGGGTTTTCTAAAAGGCAGATAGATTGCTGCCTTTTCACTTTTGCCATCTAATCAAGCCTTAGGGGTTTTATTGGTAAGAGCGACGGCGTGGCCGGTCCGGTGGGTGAAAGGCTGCGTGCGGACTCCTGCAAGCCGGCTGCGGTGAATAACACAGGCATTCGTGTCTCTCAGATGGCACTTAAACATCCAACTTCTAGTATTTGTCCTGTTTCCCACTCATAGGTAGGTGTCTATTGAATGCAGCCTGTATCCCAGGCTAACTTTGCTGCCCAGACGATACTAAATGAAATGCATTTGCAGTGCCTGCAATGTTGTTTGCTGCTTTATGTAGTCTGGAGTAAGAGCGGGTCAATACTGCATTAGTTCTGGCTTGATGTGACTGATCTGAAGCCACTAGAGTGAATTCACTTTGTGTTTATTTCTTTGCTGGAGTCTGTTCTTCACAGGCTTGACAAGGAATTAATCTTACCTTGTTTTTACTTATTTTGAAAGGAAGAACAGTGGAAGGACTTAATCCTGGAAAGACTTTGTACTGGCTTTCAAATACTCCCCGTCCAATGTTTCTGTACGGCTTTGGCCTGTTGATGCTCAGCTAAACCATCTGATGGTAATTCTCACAAAGTCCTTTGCAGTCCCTGCTCCCCCACCTCCAGTTCCCAGGAAAGGTTTTTATAGCTGAGACAGCGCTGTAGCAAAGAGTTGCTTATTTACAGATGTAAATACTGCAGTTCTTAGCCGGGTCGTTCGTGTCGTGTCCCCCTCCCCCCTGCCATAATTCACGGACTTCAGTAATGTGACGTCCCCAGTGGAAGAGCATTTATAGATTTCACTCTAGCACCTGATCCGTGACCCGCTGTAGACAGCAAGTGTCTTTCTGCTGACCCTATCTGGCTTTGGATCAGGCGATAGGGAGCCTTTTGAGTGAAAGCTATCTGCTTCTTTCTAATGGCTGTATCATATGTCATAGATTTTTTTCCTGGTTAGAAAAGGATATAAAAGCTGTGATGTTAGAAACCGTAACACTTTGTTAATTGGATTGCATTAAAGCACGTTAATCAAACTGAAAGGGAACATTAACTGGATTTTCATGTCTGCTAAAGACGCACTTGCAGCCTTCTGCAAAGATGAGGACCTGTTTGGTGGTGCTTGGGGACACGGGAGTCAAACCAGTGTTTCCTCGCAAGGAGCTGCAGGGTGCCTATGCAACTTTGTGGCCGTGGGAATTACTGGTGAGATGCAGGATCAGGCCCTGCAATCTCAGCCCTTCCAGTGTCTTGTACCTGCAGTCTCCAGGGACCTGAGTTCAAACCAGTTGAGGATTCGGGTTGGTTGGGCTCCTTAAACATGTGAGATGCAACAAAATTTTCATGTAAAGAAAAACTGGAGCTTCGCTGTCAGCTTTCCCAGTTCTAGAAGCTTTTCTCCTGAGCCTCTCCTGGCACGGATGGCTTTTTCTCTCTTCCCAGGAAAGTTCACCAGGCAGAAACAGCAAAGCCAAGCCTGTGAGCGCGTGGGCATCGTGACAGATGTGCCAGCATCTCAGGTTTATGAAACAATGCTGGAAGATTTTAAGTCCGCGATTATGTAGAGATAAAGATGTTAAAAGCCCTTTGGGGCTTTCTCCAAGAATCACTTATAAAGGACCATGGATGAGATGGTAAAGGTATTCCTTTGCATATTAGGCTTCTTTTTTGTACATCTCTGTCTTCTGGGAAGCCTGTTGGCTGCACAGTTGTCACCAGCTGCTCAAATACAGCAGTTTTGGGGTTGCTGGTTTTTTGGGCGTTTTTTTTTTTGGTTTTGGGGGGTTTTTTTTGCAATAAACTATTTGTCATTTCAGTGGCAGATTCTCATTGTGCAAAAGGAGAAACAGCCAAGGCAAGTGTTTAAAACTACTTAAAACTTGGACTGTGTCATCTATATAATTAAAAAACACTGCTTGGGTCATTGTTCAGCTGCAGCTTTGCTGCTATTACTTTAGCAGACGCTTAAAGATCCTTCCTGACTGCTAGACCTGGCACAGGGACTTGGCCTTGACGTGCTATGGGGCCTCCTGCTCCCCATGGTCCCCCGGCACCTGGAGTGCATCCCTCGGAGCCACAGCAAAGGGAGCAGAGGGCAGCTTGATTTCCCCCAATACAGCCACCCCGCAAGTAAACAAGCATTAATCATCCACCCCAATGAACTGGTCTTAAATCAAAAGCGGTTGTTAAATTCCTGATTGTAATTGTGATTTGCATTGCCAAGCAGCACCTAGGGTTTAAACAATCGATGTTTCATTTTTTTGTTCCATTTGCATGTGCTGGTTGTCTCCCTGAAGGGAGGTTTGGTGTGATCGTTTGGTACCTTTTGCTAAACTGGGTACCCTCTCGTTACCTTTGCAGCTAATTGCTAGGGGTTTTTTTTGATTCACAGTTTTGCTTGAGTTGTAGCTGGGTTGAAAGAGGCGTTCTAGAAAGTAACTTCTTAGAATTCGGTGTTAATTGAACTAAAGTAACTCAAAGGTGGAGGATATATAGGAAAAATAGCAAGTTTGTTGAAACATTTTTCTTGCTTTCAACATTGACTGTGAAAGGAAATATTACCCACAGTTACAGTCAAATCTGGCGATATCTGGTCATCCCGTCCTTCAAGATGAGCAAGCAATTTCCATCTTCTCGCATCTTATTTTTATTCATAAAGTGACAGAAGAGCAAAAGCTGTCATCTTCTGTCTCTTCTTGTTCTGCTTCTCGACTCTGAATGATCCAGTCATTAGTGGACCTACCTGAGTAAGTGACTGAAAAAAATACCATCATTTCTCAGCAGACGGTTCCTAGGCTGGCCTCATTCTGCCCCATCCGGCAGACCTGGCTCCTGGAGGAGCTGAAGGGTGATGGGAGCACCATTCCCATCACCCAAAAGTCTGGCCCTGGTCTGCTTGAGGGGTGCAGAGCAGACAAGGTGCATCTCTCTCAAGCCCTCGTTCTTCTGCTCCTTCTCAGCTCATGGGCAGTTTATCAATATAAATGTGCATCACTGTCTTACAAAATGTTTGAACACAGTTCTGAGAAAGAGGTGTTCCCCCAGTGCTGATGACAGTGTTAAAATAGCAACAAAGCAATATGCTTATCAAGTAAGTATCAAAGCCAGGGTAAATCAACAGTGCAGTGTTGATGTAATTCATCAAATTAGTGAAATCACTATGTAAGGATTGATTAATTTGGGTACTAATTTGAAGTCTAAGAGGGTGACTCTCCGTCTGGTACAGGTCTTCTTCTGGGATTTCCAGTAAGTCAATCAAATCTATAATTGCAAGCTGGCTAAATCCTATGGAAAATAATTTATTGTCTGACACTTCAGCCATTACGGCAGAGCCAGCCGCACACATGTGGTGCAGGAGGGCTGGGAAGGGCTTTCAAATACCTTTTGGCTTGTCGCACAGTGTTTACTCACTAGCAGGATGAAAAGTCGTCAGGGCTCAGGAGCGGAGGGTTGCTGAGCGTGGAGCAGGTCTGAAGCTGTGGTCTCTCCCTGGTCTGTTGGGGAGCGTGGTTGTGGATGGCTTGTTGGCATGTTCCTGGGGACTGTGGACGTGTTTGGTTTAATGGGAGGGAACTAAAAGGCCTGCTGCATTTTTAGGCAGTTTTGCGTGGTGCACACGTGCTGGATGCAAGCTCTTTTCCTGTCGCTGAAGGAAGAAAGTGGAGATGAAATGGGACTATAGATTTCCCAAGGGAGGACGAGCCTGGAGCATCCAAAGGGGTTACAGCAGGGGCCAGCCCGGGCAGACCTGCCTCCCTTTGCTGCTCTGGTTGCCCTACGAGAGGCAATCTGTCCGTGTGCCCACCTGAATCCAGGGGCAGTGAAATTTCCTTACTGCACAAGGTCTTGGGGACAGCATAAATGAGATGTGGGGTACTCTGAGACTGCACTATCAGAAATCACGCAGGTACCCAAGGTATAAACCTAAAAGAGTAGAGCTGGCAAAAAGAAAGGATCGGGGGGGAGAAAAAACCAAGAGGTTTAGAAAGAACAGAGTAAGTTGTCCTCTTCTTTCTGACTTCGACTGCGTGCAACAGTTTCATCACGTTGCTTTCAGGATGCGGCAAGAAGTTGCAGAGGGTGTCATAGCTCGATCAGCCTCTAAAAGAAACCAGCACGTGAAGGGTTTTGCTGGGAGCTGGCGATGTCGGCAGAGATATCCGAATAGAAGTGCTCCTTTTGCAAACGGAGATTGAAGCCAGCCCCGTTCAGGGCAGCTCACCTGGGTGCGTGAAGCCACAGGCACTGGCCGGGGCTGGGTTTCCGATGAGCCCGGCCAGCACGTGCCGCCCATCCCCGGGGAGGCCAATCTCATCTGGATGGCCGCTGCCAGGAAAACTCCAGATGAAAAGCTGAGAATTGCTTCCTCTAATGGCTTTTTATCCAGCAAAATGTTTTGTTGCCTTATTTATGACTTCTTCCATAACGCAGGAGCCTGGGATGAAAAGGCTGAAGGCTTCCTTTTCTTCTTGTCTGTCAAACTCCCTCTCGCTGCCACGGATTTGCAAGTTCTTTAGCAGGATGAAAGTTGTGGCTGAGGCTGGCCTTCCCCTGAGTTGTTTCATTATGCTGTTGACATGAACACTAAATCCTGCTTTCCTTTGCTGCGTGCTGAAGGTCACTGCTGCAGTATGATCGTAATGAGCCTCATAAGCTAGTGTCTCATCTCAGCAGGGCTCTTTGCAGATTGCCTGAAAAAAACTCCAACCATTTACTCTTTAACCTTATCAGTCTACAGATGCCGAAGGCATCGTGCGAGCTTAGAGTCTTGTAGCTCATCAATGTCGGATGATGCTTTGATCTTATAGGACTTGGGGGGTAACGGAAAGAATAAGGCAGTGGAATAAAAGTAGGCAGCATTTCAAATAGTAAATCTAAGACGTAGCATCAGAGTGACCACACTGAAAGCGATGCACCTTGTGCTGTGTGTGCCGTGTATCCTGGTAGGAAGAGGCGGTCGTGCAAGCCCACCCTGACTGTTGCTTACAGGCAGTGTACGAGAGGCGTATGGAGGAGTTCCCCAGCACAGAGACCATGCCCGCTTTCTTCACCAGGATGCAGTTCCCAAAACAGAGGGAGAATGTGGAAATGAGCCATTTAAATAAATGCACCTGCAGCTTCTCCACCCTCTACCTGATCATAGTTTTCAAATTAACACCTGCACATTTAGAACCCATTAAAATAATAATTTCATGCTCCACTGACTACCCTGGCTCTTACAGACGCAGAGGGATAGCCTGGGAATACCCAAACAATACTCTTGTAGAGGATTTGTCGTTGCATAGTTCGACATCAAGGAGCAGCCGTTTGTAAAAATGTTCATTACATTGCTATTTAGATTGTGTGAGTTTGATTTAATTAAAAACACAAAGGGGGGGAAGAGAAATCTCCCGGAATTTGGAATAAAGAGGCTGACAGAAAATGTTTATCAGAGCCGTAATAGAATCAATACAAGATACATAGATCAGAATATTTATATCTCTATCACTCGATATATCTATGTCTATCTTTGGGTCAGAATATGTATCTTGGGGAAGTGAAAACAGCTTGTCGGCTGTGGCGTACCCGACGGCGTGTCCCCACGCGCAGCCACCTGCACCATGGGGGGAGGTCCCTCATGGACGGTCAGGTGCCTCTGTGGATGGAGGCAGGAGTGTAGTCTTTCCATGCGTTTTATTGCTCGTGTCATGGCTGCACAATGCCCTAAGTGTGCAAATAAAGAGCTTTCAAAGGCTAAGGGACTTGCTAGGCTCAGCAGCTCTGGGGCATTCACCTTTCCGGACACAGCTCCTCTTCCCAGCCTCATGTTGCTCTGTGTCCTCCCCTTGCTTGCAAAATGAGGCTGAGCTGAAGAAACGCGGACATCTTCCCTCTCGTGCTTGCTAGTCTTCACAGGTGACACAGTCTCTGCCTGCAAGTTCACTTGTGCAGCTCTTCTGTTAACCACGATTACTCCTGAGTCGGTCTCGGGTCAGCAGGAGGGAGTTCATCTCCTCCATCTTTCAGATGTCTAAAAAATACATGGAATTTAAGGCCTACATGAGCTAGGCTTCCCTTGCAGAAAAGGGGGGAGGAATGCAGTTGTCTAAAGGCTAATTCCTTTCTCCTTCCCCCTCGTCTTCCACAGATAATCCTAGAAGACTGCCCTGCACTTGAGCTGCTAACAGGGATGTGCTAGGGTAGGAGGGCTCCTGCCCTCTGGTCCAAGGCAGAAGCTCCTACTAGAAGCTCCTGGAAGCTCCTTTTCTGCATGGTGGTCTCCAGGGCTGCTCGCATGCTCTGCTCTTAAGCAGGGCGATGGTTGAGCTGGCTTTGACATGCTGTGCTTGCAAAGCCCTGTTCCGTGTAACCCCAGAAGAGTTAATTTGCTCCCGCTTAGCTAACTGCAGGAGGGTGAATTGCACGAGCTGTCATTAGAGGGGGGGAATTTTCCTTTGGATTTGTGAGCCAAGACGAGGATCAGGGGACCTTTATGGGGCTGTGTTTAGGGCCATATTTGCCGCTCGGCATAGTGAAAAAGAGATTGCTGTAAGAGACGAGGGAAGGCACTCATCTGTGATACAGACAGTGTATGACAGCTGATTCAGCCCGAATTGGGCAGCCGAGCATGCAGAGAGCAATAGGCTTGTATATCTTGCTCTGATCGCTGTTACAAATATTCCTGGGTAAGTGCTGCTTGCTGACGGTGCAGACACCCTACAGGAGAGGGAGGCAACTGCAGAGCCGGTGCTGTGCAAAAGCCAATTATCAGGACGTGTTTAGCGGCAGGAGGGTCTTTCCAAGGCACGTGAGCAAAGAAATTTGCAAACTCCAAAGGCTGCCTTATGCCCAGTTTTTGCTTTATTTTAAAACTGCATCTGCCTCGCTAGAGACCTGAGATTCTTCCTGTCTTCTCTTGTCCATGGCAGGCTCTCCTCTGCCTTCGCCATCCTTGACATGCTAAGAGGTGCCTTAATGTCTAAGGGCAGAAGGTCCTCCTCCTCCTTGGGCAATCCATCAGGGTCCTGGTTAGTGGTACGCCTGCCCACGGGCATCATTCGGTGCCGTATGCACAAGGGTGTACGAGCACCCTGCACGGAGAGCTGGTGCTCGTCCTCAGCACCATGGCAGCTTGCTGTGATGGGCTGGCTTTGCTTAAAGCTCCTTCTGTTAGTGGCCCCTGGTCAGTGAGCAGAGCACTAAGTCATGGTCTGACTGCAAAATGCCTGAATGATAAGGATATGGGATTATCCCCCCTGCTCCCTGGAGCCCTTGGAAGTGGCAGTACAATTTTTGCAGTTGGAGCTAAGGTTGGCTCCACCGTGAATATGTATTACTGCCAAATTCATATTCTTTGACACTAACTTGGCTAATTTTTTTATGATGTTGGTAATTTCTCCTGTGATTTTGAACTGCAGAGCAGCACACGAGTCTGCATGTTGTGATCCATTTAGCATTTGGGTGTTTCCCCTTTATTTTCCTTTGCATCTACTACTTTGTCATCTGGGCAAAGTAAAAGTAAATTTTACATTGAGTTAATAAATGCTGGCGCACGTTGGTTCTGGAGCAATGCCTTACAGTACCTGTGATGCCTTCTGGATGGGAAGGTGGCCACCAGCAGCTCCCTCCTGCCAGCACCACAAGCTCTTTTGGCCCGCGTGGTGCATAGCAAGGCTTTTAGTTGCCACCAGGAGAGAAATGTTAAGGTAGGCAGAGGTGTAAAATCAGCTGAGGTTTGGTGCTGAGGCTTTGCAGGCGTCTACTTGGAATAAAGAGACTGCTCCTATCGTTCGGTCTTTGGAAGAAGAATGGGCTGACACAAACCAGCAGGCAGTTTTCTGGCCTCATGCTGCTTAATAACACATTCGATATTGATTAACTGTAGTTTTAAGCCCGTTTGGACAATTCAGCCACTTGACTGAGGGGTTGAAACACAGTGGAAGAAATGTTAATAAATGTAGTTCCCTGTTTGATCATGAGTTTAAATTTTAAAATCCTTCGTGTATGAATCAAGTTATTGTATTCCCAGGGAGACGCCGGTTTGATTTATGACCTTTTGATGTCCCAAATACAATTAGCACTCCATCAGTATGCAGATACTATCACGGGGTCCAGTGACTTGAATGACTTCCAGTTACCCCTGTATCGGGAAGAGGTGTCACAGCTAATGAAATTCTCTCCAAAAAGTATTGATTCATTAGACAACACAATCCTTTGACTGTCCTTTGCCCAGCGAACTGTCAGGAAAAATGCATCTCAGGATGTCAAAATGTTCGTCCTGTTTCTCATCACAGTTCTTTCTCCTCTCTGATGCTCGCTGGGATCACGCACGTCGTATGCCGCTCGTACTAACGCGCTGGGGGCTTTTGGGCATCGAAAAAGTGTGACCCAACCCTCTGCCCAGGTCTGTGCAGGGCAGATCTGCCTGGCTGAATAGATGCAATCTCCTGAGCTAAGGTACTCGCATGGCCAAATCCAGGCTGAAAGACAGCCAGTGCATCTTGGAGGGTGTAGGGGAAAAGGAGGCAGATTCAGCTATTTGCAGGAAAACTGGTAATTCCTGGGTTTAATTTGGCACCAGTGACATTCTTAACAGATTAGTGACAGCCAGACCCCTATGCAAATACTTAAAAAACCTCTTAGTGGCAGCACCCTAACCTATGGTAAATAAACCTCTTCCCTGTGTCCCTGCAGTATGTTCAGACATCATTAATGCTCTTTTTTAATGTGCGAGGGAGATGGAGAACACAGAGCCACAGGGCTTGGCCAGCGCCATCGGGAGCAGAACTTCGGGTTTTCTGGTTTCCTTTCTTTGCAGATGCACTTTGGGCTGTTTTCCTTTCATTTAATTACCTCGATGATAGCTGCAGTGTTTCCAGATGCTTTTTTAATTTATTTCCTCTCCCAAACAACCGCTGGAAAGGCAGGAAATGTTAAAATAGCAGCAGAGAAACAGGGTGATGCACATCCGAAGCCAGGCTCACCAACAGCTTGTGCCTGGTCGTGTAGCACGGAAATCTTTACTCGCCTGGTATCCGGAGCAAATGAAATTTGATGAGCTTTCTGCCTTTTCCGAGGGGTAGCTGGGTGGTTGGTTTTTTGCCCTCTTCACACTGCCGGCTCTGTACACCAATTAATCCATGCTAAAAGGACTTACAATGAGCTTGTTATTCTGTGGGCTTGTGAAGTGGCGGCTCGCCAGATTTGAGCTTGTTTCAGATGTTTAATAGATAGAAAGTTGATCACTTGGCAGCTGAACCAACACCCTGGAGACTCTTCTGAGGCCATAAAATACTCTGGGATCCAGCAGCTTGGGAAAGGCCAGGTATTTATGAGATAGAATAACTTTTATCCTAACTGAAAACAAACACATGGATACCTGCCTTAGCTCCGGATTATTTGAACTCCAGCGTGGCTTCCCCTCTGCTAATGCGGTGCTGTCCTGTTTCATCTCCCTATCAATACAGGCAGTGATAAGCAAATAGAAAGATAATCACTGGCAGATTAGTTGTTGCTGTGGAAGATTATGCTTCAAAGGTATGCAAATTTTGCTCTCTTCATTGAATCCAGCGTGCGTGTAGAACGAAATTTTCTTGTTTTATTGGCCTTGGTTGTAATAAATAAACCCAAGCTGAAAAATATATCTGGAGCCTATAAATATGGATTTGTTTGAGGCAAGATGCTTCTTGGGCAAACTTAAAAGCATCCTTGCCAGCGATTTATGAGGACAGGCTGTGTGTGATCCCGGGAGAGTATTTTGCCATCAACATCTGCTGACACCTTAAAGGACAGCACAAAAGCTTGGTGAAGGGCAGTAGTAACCTAGGTCAGGAGGAGTGGGGTTTTTTTTGGCTTTGCAGCTTTGGGACACCTCTTTTTTTAATCAAATTAGGAAAAAAAAAAAAAGGCATCCAAAGTGCCACTTTGGGGACAGGGGTTAGAGTTCGTTCTGTACTCAAAATTCGTAGAGACAGCATCAAAGCAAGCTTGCTGCAAATGCTTTCTGTATAAAGCTTGAGGAGGAGTTGTTCAGGGAAGAAATACGGGCAATAAACTGCGTGCAAGTTTGCAGACTGCAGAGTCTCTTGATAATGGCAGGCACTGTGCGAAATAGTCTGTTCCAGTGTCCCAAACGTTGTGCCAGAAAATCAGCAAGGCAGCAGCAAATGTAATGAAATTCTGCAGTTGAAAGCAGCAGAGGGAGAGTAGTTTGTGCTGGGTTTTCCTCCAGATTTCTGTATTTGGGGTCTTCTGGACTTCTTGTGCTTTGCTCACCGGTTTAAGGATGGGCTAAGTCAGGCTTTTGCAAACTTGGCAGGCAGAGGTGCTTCTGGTTCATCTGTCTTTGCAGAGCCCACAGAGAGCCCGAGGGATGGGTGGAATTCCTGAAAATTTAGTGTTTTTAACAGATTGCTACCTCCTCGCTAAATCCTTTCACAGGCCCTTGGAGGATGTGAGCCCTGCTCCTTTCTCTTCAGCTTGCCTCTGTGTCTTGGGGTGCCCTTAGATGGTGATGCCAAAAAAGCCCAAAAGAAATGTAAAAGGGTGTTAGTTTGACAGGAAGGCTCACAATTGTTTTTTCCCTTTGTGATCTGTTGCACAGGGAACAAAAGGTTGGGGAGTTTGAGGTTTCCTCGCTAAAAACTCATTTGATCCCACGGTGCCATCAGGGAAGCTGAACCCGCTTGCAGTTGTCCCTGGTTAAATGAGGGATAAAGCTTAGTCCTGGTGTTTCTCAGCTGGACCGAGCCCCAGGTTGAGTGTTGGAGCCTGGGATGCTCTGCTGTCCCCTACCACCGTGGAGCCCTCTTCGGTGGCCCCATGTCTGCCACAGCAGCACATGGAAAGCTACCCAGGTCCAGCCATCGTCCTGCCGCACCATGGGATGGTGGCAAGGCGTGCACAGCCGGGGGCTCTTTTCTGGCAGCAGATGGGCACGTTGGCGCATACGTGCTCGTCTCACACCTGGATGCTCAAATTAGCATCTCAGCAGGGCTAGGGAAGGTCCAGATGCCCTGCAGAATTAACCAGGGGCCAGACCTGGGTTGTTTTTTTTTTTTTTCTCCAGCCTGGGCAATGCAGTAGGTTTTGCATTACCTGTTGGAAATGCCTGCGTGTGCAGCTCGGTTCCCTCTCCTGCCTCGATGGCCTATTTTGGGATGGCCTATTTTTGGATTGCAGCACAGGTGACGTGCCTCGGAAAAGTGGCGTTGCATCGCTAACGATTGCTGCGGCGCCGCTGAGAAGATGACACCTTGCTGTTCCTCTGAAGTGAAGGGTTTAAATGAGTCGCTGCCTCTGTGATTTATTGGGAAGTTTGGGTTGTCGTGCCGGTTCCCAGCAGCTGACAGGGAGAAAGGGAAAAAAAAACCCACCCCACACCAAAACCATGCTAGGAAGGGGGACTGAATGGCATGTTGTATCCATTGCAGCCTTAGGTGTAAGATGGGAGGATCAGTATACTAGTCTAGATAAAAATATAATGAAGTTACTACTGTGGATATGTTAGCTTTCAAAAATGCTGATAATTAAGTAATTATTCTTTTTCTCCCGCAAGCATCCTGCCTATTGAGTGAGATACAGCAGGCGAGCGTTTGATTAGTACCTTCAGTGCTCAGCTCAGTTAAATCTCCTGTTTGAGGGCTGTTCCTAAAAACACTTATAAATGGAAAGTTATGTCGTCTTATAAATGATCCAAGGCCCGTTATTTAGCTGTGATTGGTATGTTTGTGTGCAGAACAGAACGTGCTTTGTGTATTGAGGCTTTTATTTCCCTACGAACACACCGCAACTGGATTAATGTACCACGTCCCACACCCTGCCCTGTTGAAGACTGGTGTGTGCTTATTGAAATATTCTGTTTACTGGAGATGTCTTGGTGGTTTGTTAAAAGCAGAAACGAAGATGTTTCCAATTGCATTCCCCTAAGTTGACTCAGGCTAAGTGAAGCTTGCAAATGACGTGCTGGAATTTAATCCCAATTACGTTAGTAAGGAGAAAGCAATTGCAAAGTTGCACGTGTCTGTGCTAGGGCACCGGGGACGTTGCGTGTTAGCAGCGGGCATGGCACAGGGCAGAGGTTTCAGAGAGCCCTTGTGTGTGTGGAGCTGCTCCCATTGCAAGAAAGTTTGTCCCTTTGCTTTATACTGAGATAACAGAAAAGACTTGAAATAAGATAGAAAAACAGCAGCTGTCCTGTTACTGCCTTACCACGGTAGTGAAGGGAGTATCCCCAAGGTAGGGATGGCAACAAACCCCATCAAAAGAAATTTTAGAAGCGGAAGGGAATATTTGGAAACCTGCGTTTGGTGTGAGTTTGGCACAGCCACCCTCTTGCTGTGACGGGTGGTGGCTGCTGCGCACGAGGGGCCGTATCCCTCCCTCCCTGAAATCCAGAGTTACTCCTCTCAAATGACTCCATCAATGTGGCTCGAGCTGTTTTGGCTGCAAGTCCAAAGCCTGGAGAGTGTATGTTTCCCGGAGTAATTCAGAGAACCCATAATGTATAGTGTTCACCACAACTGGTCTCCAGTTGTGAATTTTTAATTATGCCAGATCATTTTCAGTAAATGGGACTTCAGGCTCAATTAGGGCTGTCAGATCCAATTTTTCACTCACCTACTATTGAGCTCGTCCTGTGTTGTTTGCAATAATTGCCAAATCCACAGGAAAGATGAGACTTGCAAAAGATGAATGTCTGCGGCATTTCCCTTTCTCAGAGCCTCCTTCGGCAGAGTGATAGGAGCGCTGGATACAGAGGAAAGTAAGGTGCTCGGAGGAACATTTTGACTGTTAAGAGAAATATTTTGCCCGAAGTAGCAAGAATGCAGAGTCTAGTCTTTGTATACAAGGCAGCTCGGTATGCTAAGGCCAAGAACTTGCACGTTAAAAAAGCAGATTGTTTCCTCCAGTGTGAATGTGGTTTCGTGGGGCACTGGTCTGTTGGAGGGTCTCGGCATGGGACACCAAGCCTGTCCCTGAGACATGATGGCGTGCTTGGAAGTCTGCTTGACTGTCAAGCTTGCAAGGAGCCTGCAGTGGTCCTTCCCCTGCTCCTCCTCACAGCTCGTCCTGGGACCAAGCCAAGCTCCACTGCGCTGGTTACACACCTTCGCTGAAAGCGTGGTTGCCCTGTGCCTTTCCATTTCTTCAGCTTGCTCTAACTGTTGTCCCTTTAAAGGAGAGGCAAGGAGGATGCCCAGAAAGCAAAAAATGTCGCCTTTGCTCTGTAGACTCATGCAAAAAATTTGGGTTTGAAAATGAACAGGCATTTCTGCCTGCATTGACCTGGAAGAGGCTGGAGGTTTCTATTTACCAGACTGGAGCTGCACGGGGCAGCTTTCCTACTGCCTTCGACTCCTGGGGCACCGCAGAGCCGTGGATGCACAAAGCATGTTCTGAAATAAGCCCTGAGCCAGCAGCATGGTTTATCCCTTGCGAGCTGCCTGGGGCGGGTGCCTGCGGGGAGACCCCCTCTGCTCACCCCAGGGGGGTGGGGGGTGTATCCAGACCCCCCAGCTCAGTGTGGGGTGCATGAAGAGGTTTATTTGGGACAGAAAACAGCACACAATAGCAAACTGTCTTGGGTCAGCCAGCTCTGCGCCGGCGTGCTCAGCTGCTGGTGGCCAAACTGTGCCCAAGCGATTCAGGTTTCTCTCTCGGATAACGTGAGCCGCTCAGCCAGATCTGCCAAAGAAGCGTGTGAAGCAAAGTCCCTAACGGATGCTAAATGGTGCGGTGATGTCCACTGCTCCCTCGGCCAAAAGCAGCGGGGAGCCCGGCTGGCCGTGTTGCAAAGCCCCTTTGAAGAACAGAAAAGCTGCGAGCGTGTGTGTAGCCGGGCGTTCGTGGTGGCTGGCTGCCCTCGCTGTTCCCAAAAGGTTTGGGGGGATTGTGTCTATTTTTTTTATTTTTTACTTAAAAGCCAGAACAGAGCAAACCCTAGGGAGTGGCAGGGGAAGGGGATAAATGATCTGACGCCAGTCTGAGTATGCAAAGTGCCTGTCCTTGTCTGCTCCCTAAAGGAATCGGTAGGTGGAAGGAGAGGGATAGCAGGGTTTAAACAGCAAAGTCTCTTCCCAGGGAGCCTTTCCCTGACCATCCGCTTTGCTTGGGCAGCTGCTGGGGCAGGGATCTGGCACCGTCGCTGAGCGGTCTGCTTGAAGACCGACTGCACTGAAATGGGAGCTGGCTTATAAACCACGGCATCTGTGTGGATTGCTCTCCCCTCCGCTTTCCCCCGATGGAGGCAGCGGCTAATGGACCCAGCGGCGTCAGGCCGGGGAGCGTATTTACCCAAGCCACTTACCTGAATTCCAGCAATGGATTTTAGTAGCACTTAGCCCTGTGGAAACTTAATAGCCTGCAATCTCTCCCCATCCTCTTAGTAAAACACTGACACAGGTGAAGTCTGTGCTAACTAGGCGAAGAAAAACTGCTTCTCCCAGCCAAATGCTAGCACCTACGGTTTGGTCCCTGCTCCAGCAGGCACTCTCCCGTCAGGCATCTGTGTTTCTGCACCCCCGTTAACCTACAGCCTGTTTCTGCACCCATTTCTCCTGTGTATGTGCTCTTCTAGCCCATGTATTTTTGTTGCTGAGCCCTCCTCCGTACTTGGTGCCTTTTCCTGCAGACGGGGAACAGCCAGTTCTCTCTGCATGCTTGGATCTTCTCCCTTGCTTGATCCAAGAAAACCATTAAACAACAATAAAAGTAAATCAACAGCGGCGCTCAGCAGAACTGGCTTTTCCTACTCTTCTGGCATTTTGCATCTTTGTTCCATTTTTATGCCTGATTTGAGATGACGTATCAGCTCCTCTTGGCAGGAGGTCTGTAAAACGTCACTGGCACTCTTGGGATGTGGTGAATGCTGCTGTTGAGCAAAGCCATCGAGCGGTACCTCTGCGTTCTGCCCCTGCTGCATCTGCCAGCTTTCGATGCTAAAAATCACCGTGCATCTCCATCTCATCTCCATCTGATCTCAAGCACGGGTGACAGGAGGCACTTGTGCCGTCGGGCCCGCCGCGGCTCCTGGCAGTGCCTGCTCTCCATCGCCAGCTGGGTGTTTTCCCCTACGCCCCTTCTCAAATGCTTATTTATCTTCCACCCAAATTTGACAGCAGAGTCTCAGATAAGGGAACTGATTAAAAAATTATGAGGAGGCTGGTGAGAGGGGAGGGAGGTGGACAGTGTGTTCATGAGAGGCTGATTTCTTTAGGAAATGAGGCTAAAAATAAGATTAATAAAGTTTTACTGAGCTTTTGCTTCAAAGCAATCTGCTGAGTGCGTCTCACTCCTTCCTGCTCTGGGCATCTAACTGCTGTCATGTTCTTGGCTGTAATTTTCCCTGCTCTTTCGGGAAGGCTGCGAGATCTTTGCTAATCACAGAGGGCAGACAAGACCTCCGTTTTAAAGGTCTCGTAAGAAGAAAAAAAAAGAAGGAAGAGGCATGCAGTAAATGGCACGGAGCTCCAGCGGATCTGCTGTGGAAAGATGAAAGCTTGTGCTCTGATTGCCAATATTTGAAGTGGCATCTCCAAAGTCTCTGGCAGAGTATGAACCCACCGCTGCTGGCGGCAGAGTCAGTTATGTGATAGCAGCCAGCTCTCGCACACGGTGTCTGATGTGGGATGCCGCAGCACCGTAGATAACCACACGTAACCAGGGACCGGCTCCTCTAGTATGGTAGTGGTGAAAAGGACGTGGGTTTGATTTCCCTGTGTATGTGGTGATAGATAAACCAGAAAATTAGCTGTCTGGTGCTGCCTGAGTCATCTCCCCCCAAGCCTTTTGTTTGGTGGAGATAAGGATCCAGAGGAGCTCGGAGTCAATTGCATTTTACTGATTTTAAACGCCTGGATGTCTGTGTCCTTTACGAAGAGGAGCACAGCCCAGGGTACCCATACATCCAGACACGCAGGGACACAGCATCCTTTGTCACCCGTAGCCACAGTGGTGATAGGTGTTTTTTTTATAGAACGTTTAGGAAGAGCTGTACTTAGTGCCTTCAGACTGACAGCCAGGACAGCATGCAGAAGAGCACTCCGGTATTAATTAACTCGTCCTGCCAAGAGCAGATATTGATTTGCTTTTACAGGACTTTGATGAGTCTTGATTACGATTCTATGAAGGTAGGAAGGTTTCCTGCCCTCAGAAGACTAGGGCAGCCATAATTATAAAATAATTGTGCTTGTTTTCTTCTAAAGTAGTATTTTATTATTTGATGAATATCTTGTTTGTACTGAGTAGACAGTACGACTTCACAAATTACTTGTTTACTGTCATGCCTTGATTTATAATTCTCCCTTAAAATTTTAGAGGGTCGGTTTTTTTCCCAGATATGCATTCAAATTACTGTAAAAGTAGGTCACGTCATATTTGTGCAGATGTTACCCTTCCCCTCTCGCTCTAGCTCTCCACTGGTACATGGGCTTAACGATAAGTTTGTGCTGATGACCCAAGGCAGCACTCACGTAAGGTGAACCAATCTCATAAATCTTTCACCGTGATCCTGCTGTGTGTTAAAGGCTTACACATAGTTCAGAATATTAATTAAAGACAGTTAAACGGCATTTTTTTTTTAACTCTGTCCTTAGTGTCTCCTACCTAGCAGGGATGCTTATTCTGCGTTTGCCTTGCGTGCGTGGTCCCGTGGCGAGCGCTGGCTGGGGTTTGGGGAAGCGTTGCTGGTGCGGGAGGGTGCAGGTCACCCTGGCTGCCTGTGCCAGTCCCGATGGCCCTGCCGGGACAGTCCCCGAGCTCACCGAGGAGTGGTGGGGGGGTCTCTCCTCCTGCCCTGCTCCACTGGGGCTGCTGGGACCTGCCATGAAGCTGGGGGAGAGTATTTATGGCGGCTTGCTTGGAGAAGGGAGGCAAAAACAGGGTAGAAGAGCAGTAAGGCAGGGAGGGAGCTGGTCTGGCAGCTGCTGCGAGTGCGAGGGGGGTCAGATGTAGCAGCGAGCAGATTTACACCACACTTTCCTAGGCACTGAATAAGAGATTTCCCTTAGGAGGTTTTATGGAGAGGTGCAAAGAGCTGTTAAGTCATTAGTGCCGTTTCCCATTGTGGCAGCATTATTCCTTGTTATCTCCACTTTATAGCTTCTCTTTCTCACCAGCAACTACTGACCCAATAAATATTTGTCCTGACTGTATTATCTTCATCCCAAATGCTTACCTTGTCCTTTTGCAACTTCAAGACACTACAGCCCTTTCTTCTGCCTGATAGTGGGAGTCTGGGCTTAATGACCCACCAGTGCTGCACTGGTGCTAATGCCTGCCTGGGAAACAAATCCTGGCCTTGGGTAAGGACTGGGAAGTTTCCCCCCACAAAAGCACTTTTCCTACTTCAGCTTTTAAACCCTCAACTTCCAAGATGCGTCCTTGACGCAACAGCTTCTAAAGCAACCTCCCTATTTCACAGCAGCAGCTCTTTGCCTTCTTTTTTTCTATTCCATTAACTCAGTGTTTTGCAGCCAACACTCCTGTTAATTAGGTGCTAATTTATTATTCTGACCAGCTGTTATTACTGTGTAACACCCCCTCCCCGCCGCCCCGCCCCCCCCAGCCCCAGGCTGTCTCAGGTCTGGGTTCTGGGTGTGCTTCCAGCCATGGCATCACTATTGCCTGGGTGACCAGCATCCCCAAATTAGCATCTGAGGGAGGCATCAAGGCTGCCCTGGCCATGAAGGGGGAAAATGAGGTGCCCCGTGGACAGGGGGAGCACTCTGGGGGACGTTTCCCAGGGTTTCCTTCCCCATCTCAGTGTCGTGCCAGTGCATGGACCCCCACTCCAGCATGGCCCTTTCCAGGCAAACCATCCCCATGCAGGCAGGACCTGCTTTCCGGGGGATTTATGTCCCATGGTCGGTTGACTTTAAAGAGGAGTGAGCACTGACTGAAGCACGTGCCATCCCTCTCCCACGTGGACCCCCTCATGTCCAGTAAAGCCCGACAGCGTTGCCCTGGGCGAAGGGTGGGTGACACTGGGGGCACTGGGCAGTGTTTTTTTCACTCTATTCTTATGCTATTTTTTTCTTTAAATATTCACAAGAGCTCCTTTGATTGAAAATCAAACTAGTAAAAACTCCTGAAAGAGAGGAGCTGGCTCCCAGCTGGCTCTTGTTAGTGCATTTCATAGCTATCAAAAACAATGCTCTCCTAGCTGCCTGCCCTTGCTCCAATTCATTAATTAGTGATATTAATTAGTTATAATGTATTAATTACGTGCTGATGCTTCTAGCGTAAAGGAGGCTGAGTGCAAGAATGAGCTTCATAACCTCTTTGTTTGTGGATGAGTAGAGTTTTCTGAATTTTGGAGCTGCCCTGGAGGGTTGTGGTTATGCCTGCCAGCTAACGAACACAGCTACGTTCGTTACTGCTAGCAGGAGCATCATACGATCCGGGAGGTAAAGTACCGGTTTTAATGATGTTGTCTGGGAGTACAGGGTCGTGGCTGGTGTGCCCGTGTCTTCCAGCTGGGTGGACGTCGGTATTGGTTCTTGCCATTGTGTTGAGGACATTGCTGTTGCTCAGCATCCCGGTGTGCCCTTCCCATCTCCCCTCCCTGGCTGCGATGCTCCAGGGACTTTGTCCATGTTGGTGCAAAGCAACGTGCCGTGGTGAGCCCGGGCTGCTGGCTCTTGGGTGGCTTGAGGGCTCTGCAACTCAACTCTGCAGCTCATGTTGCAGAAGGTGGTGAGTTGCTCTGACTCCACATAACTGCCCCAGGGGATGTTTGTCGTGGCTCCTTCTAAGCCATATCAGATAAAAAGTCTGCATCAGCCCCAGTTTCCTGCTCTAATGCAAAAAGCAAATCTGTTGTTGCCCATCCCGGAGGTCCCCAGTTCAGTCCCTGGTTTGTTAGCCAAAACAGCAGCCTCTCTGCGACACGGCTCTGTCGAGCACGCTTTGTCTGGTGGCATCAGTTGTGTCACTCGAGGCTATTAGCACAGCGGCATCGAGCCCTGCAAAGACTCAGCCTTAGCAACATGGTTGAGGTCATTTGTGCAACCAGACGTGCTATAAAGCTTTAAGACAGGCTGACGCTTGACGTGAAGATGTAAGGATGTATCGTGTAATTTAGGCTGTCTTTCAGATTTTTTGCATATGCCACAGTCACTTAAGAGGATCTCTTTGGTCAATGAGAGCAAAGCACTGCCATCAAGGAGGAGAGCTCATCTCTATGGAGATGGGTGCCTGGCAAGGAAGGTCATAACTTGGTGGCAGAAAAGGCTGAAGGTGCAGATTAACAAAAGATGGTTTGATAAAAGAATTGGGGATGCTGCAGTCAGTGATCCCATTTTGTTTTGTTTAGGCTGTGGTCAGTTGACTCCCCTGTGATACCCTTAGCCTGATAGGAGCAGGTAAAGAGCCTTTGCAATTTATTTAGCAACAGCTTCCAAGACACGAGCTGAGCAGAGAGCCGTGGAAGCGGGGGGTTTGGGCACAGCTCCCGGCTCTGCTCCTGCAGGGCGGTGCCGGGGTGGGCAATCCGCACAGCCGGTGCTCCTCTCGGAGATATTTAAACTGCTTGGCTTTAATCCCAAGGACACTTAGAGATCAAGTAGAGTCAGTGTAATTCAGTAATCTTTAGATTTAAGATGTGCCAGGCATTGCCGATTCTTGCAAAATAACTGAGCTGGTTGGTGATGTTTCCCTTCCCCTCTCCCTCACTTTAGATCTAGAAATGTCATTAAATATTAGTGCAATACTAATATTAGTATTAGTATGATGATGAGCCGTCAAAGCCAGGACCACGTGGTGGTATTGAAGAAATGGTGAGACAGTCCCAGCTGGAGCTTGGGCTCTCCTGTCATTGCTTCTCTCCCCATCATGGGAAGCTGCCCCATTCCCGCTATGTTTATCACTTTCCATGGCGTGGCTGCCCCCAGGAACTCAGTGCAGAAGCCGCTGAGGAGTTGGCAGTGATACGGCGTTGCTCCCACCAGTGGGCAGGAGAAACCCACTTGGCTGAAAACACGGTGCTGGGCAACGCCAAGGAGCGTTTGTTCTCCATGCAGTTCCTTCATCTACGTGGATTAACGGCCCTTTAGACTAGCTGGCAATTGCACAGGCTTATAGATTTTCACAGAATCATTAAAGTTGGAAAAGACCTCTAAAATCATCTAGTCCAACCATCAACCCAACACCACCATGCCTACTATACCATGTCCCGAAGTGCCACATCTACGCGTTTTTTGAACACCTCCAGGGATGGTGACTTCACCACCTCTCTGGGCAGCCTGTTCCAATGCTTGACCGCTCTTTCAGTAAAGCAGTTTTTCCTAATAGCCAATCTAAATTTTTCCTAATATCCAATCTACCCCAATTTTAGGGGTACAACTTTTCGGGGGTCTCTTCTCCAAGGGGCTGCGGAGCCAGGACTGTGCGTTTCTGGAGCTGGGCGGGCGCTGGGCTGCCTGGTGGTGTAATCCTGCACTGCGACTCAGGGGAAAATGCTCAGACCCCGGGAGCGCAAAGTAAATATTTAGCTGGCTCCTCTCAGTGTTGATCTACAGGCAGAGGCTAGGTAGGTAGTTAACACTTTTCCCCCTGCTGTGTGCCGTGTGCTCTCACAACTTGAAGTAATTTGGTGATTTGACAGCGTTTCTCCCTCACACCGAATATAAATAGGCGTTTGGCACACCTACTGCATAAATGCAGCGCTGCTGGAGGTGGGGGCAGAGGCAGCCGAGAGCTGTTGGCGTTAGAGTACAGCGTGCTGATGTCATTCTGAAAACCGAATTTCTGCAGTGCTCTAGCCACGTTGGGGTCGTACTGCAGATAACCCCCTCTTGATGTCCCAGATGACCACTGGCCAGTCACCCGAACCCCTGCGTGCCTTGGGCTGGACCGTGGGTGGGATGCTCTGCTGCCCTGCTCACTGCAGGCTGCTGCCTCGGATGCTCTGGCTCCATCCTCGAGATGCCCTAATGGCCCAGTGTGGATGGGGGAGCCTGAGTCATCCCGCAGTTAACTAGGAGAACCATGAATTCTATAAGGCATCAGAATTCATTTTTTCCTTAGTTTCTTTTTTCTTGTTTTTGTTAATGAATGCATTCCATGTGCACGTGGAAATATCCTGGTGAGGCTTGAAGAGCTGAATTAATGGGAAAAAAGCCTCTCATTTTGCACCAGCAGTTAGCTGATGAAATGTAAAGATGCAATGAGCTGATTAGTGATTCTGGTAATGTAATTAATGCCTCTGTTCTTTCATACGTGCAGAGCTGGAGGTCGAGCTGAGCGCTCAGTAAAAATTTGCCCTGAATGCTCAGTTCAGTGCGCTCAAAGTTATTGTTCCCTGGTTATGATTCCTTCAGTAATTCCAAATTAAAGCTGGTATACTTGTAAACGAAAAGCAGGGCATGCTTACGAATTACAAGGGCTGGAGAATTTGGTTGCAAGCTGTGAATGTTAATGCAGCCGAACCGCCGCAGGCTGGGCAGGGGAGGGACGGGCAGCAGAGCGGGGGGCTGAGAAAGCACCTTGGTGGGTGTCACTTCTTCAGATGTGGAGCTGGTGGAAGGGCCTGGCTGAAGCCCTCGTCTCCACTTCCCTGGCTGCTACAGCCAGCCAGCTTCACATAGTTCTGCTGTTACATCTTCTTAACATCTCAACCGTCCTAAGCCATTAACATAATTCTCAGTCTGAAACCAAACTCGGATGAGCTCATTTTTGCATGCGACATGATTTTGGCATGGCTTACATGAGACCTTTCTCCTTTTTTTTTTTTTTCCTCCCCCATTTTTAATAAACATCACATTATCAAAATATTAGTGATGCTGGATTTGCCGTCGTTGGTTTACCATAGATAACAGCATGGAGTGTTCTTTCCGTTTTGATTCAATAGTGCATGACAAGGGAATCCAATTTGTTCAGATTTAGATGACATGCCTCCAATTATGTAATTCCATTAGGAGGTGCCTGCAGCCAAGTCTGTGCTCACAGTCTCGGCAGACATAACTCTAATGGGACGTGTTGCAATATTGCTGTGTGGTAAGCACAACTTTGATAGAGAGCACGACCTGTCTCTCCCAGTCGTGTTTGTGGGAACGGAGAAGATGAAAAACGGTCCAGCCGTACTTAGGGCTCTAATCTGGCAATAAGTTATGTCACTGCAAGAACAAAGCTTTGCAATGAAAGGTGAATTTGTAATGGCTGTATATTTTATCTATTCAAAATCAGACAGTAAATGCAGCACTTTGAATATGATCTTATATGCAATTCCATAAATGGAAGATATATCGGTTGCAGTTTTTCCTCTTGAATACCGTTTCAGATTCCTATATACTTGGGAATGTTGGATATTTATGAGAATATAAAGCAGTGATGAAAACATAAGACTAAATCTTAGCACAGTTACAACTTGCTTTAAATTATTAATCTTTAAGAAGTACGATAAAAAATTCTGCTATGCAAATTCTGCGGGACTGGGGTTGGTGTACATACACATTACCGTAGAGCTATCTAAATAATGTCTTTAAAATAATTGTGCAATGTTGATGCAGACTTACAGTTTCTGCAGGCAGGAAAAGGCAATTCTAGTGGCAGATCTGTCTCCCCAAGAAGCGGGATGTAACACCACCCATAAATAAAGCTGTTTAGATGAATTTAGCATCACTTGCAAGCCAGAAGATTTCCGCAACGCCTTTGAGTAACATAGCTCAGACGGCGTTTGGTTGGGCTCGGTTCTCCAAGGGCTGGGAAGGGGCTGGATGGGGAGTGGGATGTATTTTCAGTAGAGTATGCTCAGACCTGTGGAAGCTGCAGGCATTTAAAGGCATTTAATCGTCGTAAAAAGGTCAAAGCATTGACAAGCGTAAGAGATCTGTTGCTCAGTCTTGCCCTGGTTGGGTTGGACCTGCAGGCAGGTCCGTTCCATGAAGTTGGGGTGTGAGCTGCACACCCCACCTCTGTTGGCCAGTACTAACTAGGGCTTGGCCAAACAGGTATTATTTAAATATATAGATTTTCTTAAGAATAAAAGCTCCCTAGTCCTTGCTCTGGGAAAGTATGAGTGATAGTATCTCTCCTTTCACAATCCTCTGCAGTTCTCACATGAATATATGAAAGAATTTAATAATGTTCTAGGTTAGAAAATGGCCATGCATATGTATACATCTTTAAAATCTATCTTCTCTGACTTTCTTTCCCCTTATTTATGTTGAGAGAGGAAGCCAGCAAGCGATTTCAATGTATGATGCATCCAATATCACCTTTCACATAAACAGGAAAAATATGCTTCCTCCGTTGATGTGATGAGACTAGGATGCATTTAAGTGTCTAGAGAAAGTGTCATTTTGTTTAAAATAATGTGAAGAGAAGCCCAGTCTCAGTATGTTGAAATGAGTTATGGGGGTGCTGCTGTTTTAATGACAGAATGGTAGCTAAAGGTGCTGCCGCTATGCCTGAGCCCTGGCCCAAATCGCTGCTGTCAGGAGCCTTTTCACACCCACTGCTCTTGTCCACGTCCCCGCTTGGATGCTTTGCCAGAAAACCCCACTCAGGTGGCATTTGGCTGTGCATTAATCTAGCCCCTCGGTGGATGGCTCAGCCTGCAGATATAATGGAGTATATCAACCTCAGGTTCAAAACCCAGTGTAATTTCATGGGAATGAATTGTTCAGATAAATTCGGTAGAGCAGAGTTTCTTAATCTGCTAAATGGGAAGAGACACCGCTGCCTGGCGCTTATTGGATTTTGTGCAATTTGGGAAGAAATTAGATTGTTTTAGATTAACCCCTCCAGGGATGGACACCTAGGAAGAGGCTGTTGTCACTCAGACAGTTGATTTTCAGGTTTATTTATTGCAGCAATCCAGCTGCCAGTGTGACTGAGAGCAGAACCTGCGCTGCTGTGATACACTTCATCATGCTCTGGAGCACCCGTTTGCTGAGTTCAAATGAGAAAGCATTGATCTGCTGCAAACCAGGCTGTGTACCCCAGCAGCGGTGGTACCGGCCGGTGCTTTGGCTTCTCTCCCTGGGAACCAAATACCCAGGTGGGTTTCCTTGGGTGTTCAGGGGCTTGCTGGAAAGTGTTTGTGAAGGCGCCTGTTCTCCAAGGCAGGCTCTGCCCTTGGGTCGCTCCAGCTCTGCAAGCGCCCTGTTTGGCTCCCTTTAGGAAGAGTTTTTCCAGGTGGGCTCAGAGGACCACCATGGGTCTCACCGCCTTCACCTCTGGATGCCAACACGTCACTGGATTAAGTGACAGCAAGCAAATCTGCATGCAAGAGTCAAAGCCCACATGGCAAACGCTTCTCTGGCTAGCAAGGTGAGCCAAGCATCACTGGCTGCCTGCAAAGCTGGCAGCGGCCCCTCCGCTTCTGAAGCTCCACTCCTGGACGCGTTTCAAAGCAAAATGGGAAGAGTTTGGGGTCCAAAGGGGCTGTGCCTCAGCCCATGCAGCATCTGGTCTTTGCACGAGCACTTCCACATCCCAGGGGTGTCTGCACAAGGGTGAATTGTGAGAGCAGAGCTGGTGTTCCCAGTGCTGTGCCCATGCAGGGGGTGCAGCGGGAGGGGTGCCCGTGCTCACAGACCTCGCTGGAAGCCAGCCTGGTGCTGATGTTGAGAGAAGGGGTTATTACTCAGTGCTGAGAGTGGCGAGAGGAAATGTTCAGCGTATTATATTCTGGGACACCTTCCCAGAAAACGTTTCCTAGCGGTAATTACAGCAATGATGCCATAAGCCCCGGCAGTGGCTCCCCTTTGCGGTAGTGGAGATGGATGGAGTGGAGTATCAGGAAAGCTCTCAGATTAAGTTTGGCCATAGCCTGTTAAATCAAGAACCCGTTCAGCAAGGGCAGCACGTGCTCCTCAGCCCGTCAGGGGCATAGCCCAGCTGCACGGAGCAGGGAGTGACAGCCGAAAGCTCACCCTGTTTGTTCCTTGAACTCTGGGGATGCCGCTGCAGCTCTCCCCCAGCGGTCGCTGGACCCACACTGTCTCCTAGTGCATTGCCTGGACTGGATTATAAGCTCCTCAAAGCAAGAACCACATTTGCCATGGTGCTGTAAACGCAGATGAGTGTTCAGCCGCTTCATTGTGTTCAGCGTGGGGTTTACAGAAGAAATGTGCAAGCTATAGGATGGACCCAGCCTGAGCTGGGTCTTCTCTAGGCTGCGGCTACATCCATTACTGGGTGATGCTCAGACATGTCTGAACACACGTGTGTGGAGCTGTGGTCAGCTGAAGGTGACCCCAGGTCCTCCTTGTCCCTCTCCACATTGTGTGATACGTGTGATGATGTTCCCCTGTGTGGCTCCTGTTTCTTCAATTATGTTTTATTTTTTGTAAGAGGGGGGAAATAAATGCATGAAAGTGCAACTCTGGTCACAGGTACTGTTTTTTTCGCGGGATGGTAGACCAGCAAGGATGAATGGAAAAGCTTCTGACTTTGCTTCTCTCTTATCCCCTGGTGATGTGGGACTTGGCACTGATGGGTCCCGAAGGGACAGTCATCCTATCCTGTCCCTTCCCCTTGGGGAGGCCCTCTGGGAGGACTGCAGAAGACACCAGAGGGGAAGATGAGGAAATCTGGGGGGTTATAACTGAGATGAGTGGGATTCACTGAGGAAGACGCTGAGATGAACAAATTAAGTCCTTCATTGAAATGGAGGTAGCAAGGTCACCTCTTTGCTCCCTCGCGTAGGGCAGTTCCTCTTAGCCACCTTTCATCCCTTCATCCTTTTTCCAAGGCAAGTGCTCTCCCACTTCTTACCTGCCATGCTTTTGGGGTGTATAGAGTTGTGCTCCGTTTTGTTTCCTCATTGGAAACGCGCCATGCGTTTGCTTGGAGGAGGACAACTTGCGTTGAGTTTCTACCCCCAAAGCTGCGCTCCCGCTCGAAAGGGTTGTGGTGGTTCAGGTGGGTAGGGGAGATGCGGTAGAGGCAGGACTTGAAGCTCACTGATTGGTGAACTGTAAATTCGAGCTGGAAAATGTGGCTGTACTGTAAAATTCAGGACACCATCTGTTTCATTGCTTGCTTGCAGTAACATTTGTACTTGATAATTAAAATGTCACACACATTTTTAGCCAGAATAATCCATGGAGGAGTAGAACTGTGTCTTCTGAAAATCGTTCAAGAGATGCTCACAGATAGGAACGATGCTGTTTTGAACCATCTCTCGCTGCTCATAGAGGAGAGTCTTTTGCCTTTTTTGATATATATTTTGAGGAGGAGGGTGGAGGGATGGGAACAGTGGCAGATCCTTTTGGAAGGAGCTGTGAAACTCAGTTAGTAACCCTGGAGGGTTATTACCATCCATGGTTTATTTTGCTTGAGGTTGGTCATGCTGGGGCTGGTGGTGCCTCTCCTGGTTTTCTTCTTGGCAGTGGTAGGATAGCTTTGGCTTCAGCTGCAGTCAGCTTGTCTCTAAGGGTATCTGAGCTAACCTAAGCAAGACTTTTCCTCCAGCTGGTGGTGCCAAGCATTCAAAGTGCTGTCTGCTTGGTTGGCTGTGGATGGTGCGCACTGGAAGCTCAGCCCCTCTGCGCAGCAGGCTCAGGGCTCAAGGACCACAGCGAGAAGCTGCTCAGCGAAAGGTCAGGTCTTGGCCCATGCTTGTGTTGCCTTCACTGCGAGAGAGCCAGAGCAAAAGGCAAAGCAAGCAGCGCTGTTCGTGGGCGGTGGAATCGAGTGCTTTTTGCGTAGCAATGCCAGCCCTCGCCCTGGCAGCTGGTGCAGAGGGCACCTGGGCTCCTCTCCTTGCCTAGCCCAGGCTGCTGCATCTCCCCTCTGCGGTGTCCTCAGTCCAGCTGCCAATTTGGCTGAAGTTTGCTTTGTGGCACTGAAAAGATGCAAAAATTGAATTTGGTTTTGGCTGTCCTAAAATAGGATTTTGAACATCATCTTAATGCTACGCGTTAATTAACAATATAGGAGGCATCTGAAATGCCTAAACACGCAATGTGTCCTAGCTGACATCTGTGCTGAATGCGCCATCACTGACCCTCAGGAAAGCATCTGATGAGGTTTCAGCAGCTCAGTCTTTGGTTCCCAGGCACATCACACGCTTGGACTGTGTAGATGGTCCTCCTCCAAGCACAACGCGACGGACACATCCCTGCGTTGGTTCAGGCTTGTATAAGAGGCATTTTCCATAAATGTGGCTTTTTAAGGGCATCGTCCTAACTAATTCAGATTAAGTAAAATATGTTTTTACTAAGTGTATGGGGTGGAGCTACTGGACACGGGAAACAGGATGTTCTGTGCATCTTGTAATGTTGGCAATGTCTTTCTTGCTTAACTGGTATAAAACCCCACCCAGCTGAGCTTTGACACAGCAAATACATCTACGGAGTTTTATTAGAAATGCACTCTGCTGTTCCATGAAAATTTTAAATCCAGTTGTGTCAACTATGTGTGAATAAGATTTTTTAAATCCTGGTCTGCTGGGAGACATCTGAAGCTCACAGCTTTACGGTGCATCGGTGTGTGCTATCAGTAACTAGTCAAGATTAAAGATGAAGTCTGCAGAGGAACTGCAGCGAGTACTTCAGAAACGCTCGCCAGCCAGCGAGGTGCTTTCTGGGCTGTCTCCTGGCTTAAATCAAACATGGATGCTGGGATGACATTCCCAGCATCCATGCAGACCTTCTTGTACATCAAAGCTCAAGACGTATCCTTGCAGGATGAGGTCCTGAGCTTCTGCCGGAAGACTGTATTGTAATGTGTGAGGGAGGGTTTAAAATATTCTAATTGTCTGCTATGAAATTACAGTTTTGTTCCCTGGAGTAGAAAAGTGAGTTTAAATCATTAACGCCACAAGTCTCAGTGATGATTACGGAAATGTTTGCAAGTGACTTAATCAGTATAGTTTGTCTGAGTGGCCCATTTTAATATTATTGCACTGATTAAGTTTTCTTAGCTAATATGTGTTTCATTTCCAATTCAATTAAATGAGAATCCCCTTCCATTACATGACATTACTGAAGTGCCCTAGTGGGGCAGGAGCACACTTGGTATTTTCAATTGATACAGATTTTTTTCATTATACAGTCTCATGGTGCTAAATGAAATCAATGAAAGCTGAAATTAAAATTGTAGCAAGTTGCAGCTGTAAATACGTTGTCTGTTCCTCGGTCCCTCTTTTAGCAATAGGCTGAGAATATATTAGTATCAGTTCATTAATTACATTTCAAAGACGTTTTCAGTAGGTGTCTGCCTTTGACAAAATTTTAGAAAGCCTGGGAAGGATTTTCCTTGGATTTCTGTATGCCCAATGATTATGATAAGCAAAATATAAGTTGCATTAGTGTGCCTTTTTTATATGCTATATATCCTCAGTTTAGCTTTTAAAAGCACTTTTGTGTAACCTATCGCGGGATATATTAACTGGCATATGGAAGATTATCTGCAAATGGCTTGTGAAGGAATTAACATCAGCCTTACATTTTTTCACATGAGCCAAACCTCCTCCTTTTATGTATTATTGAAGGGAATTGATTGAGCTCTGATATGGTAACAAATTATTTTATAAATACCTCTGTGGAGTTAATTCCCCATTGTGGAATATGCAGAGCTCTTGGAGCTGATCGTGTGATCTTTTTCTTGAGAGCTCCAAGATTCCTCCAGCGTTGAGGCGGGGATGTTCAGTAGTACGCACTTTTATATACGAAGGAGTTGGGAGGCGTGTTACTGCGATTCAAGCAGCGATTAGGAAATTGCAACAAGTGCTTGGGAAATACGATAAATCACAACTTCTAAATACACATTCATGCGTTCATAAAAAAGACAAATGTCTGTGTCAAGCTGGGACGGGAGCCCTCTGCACCCTCTTGCTTCTAGATGGTATTAACAGCAAAGCTTGCAAGTGAAGTGCACAGGGTTCGGTAATCTTCTGCTTCACATGCACCAGCTAATGTGCACCCTTTGGGTGGCTGGTGGGTGGAGGACGAGTGTCCGCAGCCCTGGGGGACATCGGGCAGGTTCAGCGCGGCAGCCCCCGTCTCACGTTTCTGCTTCTGTGCTGCTCCGCGTGGCCACGTGTTCAGCTCGTGCCCTCCGCTTGCACGCTCGGGGCACAGCAGAGGCTGTGTGAAGTGTTGGTTTTATGAAATTATTAAAAGTATTTTCCTCTGGTCAGAGAGTATGTGTGGCTTAACGCATTTAAGACATAGCTAAAATATATATGGATATAAGGATAAAACTTTTTTCTTTAATACTAAAGATATGCTTTTTATGAACAAGAACCTGTTTTGGGGTTTTTTTAAAGAATATAATAAATATTTTAGCATAGTTATTCTGGCTCCATAAGTGCAATGAAAATGTTAGCCTTGGCGTATCACTTGTGCTTTACAGATGACTGTAATTTCCTGAATGTCAAAACTCCAAATTTTTCTTCTAAGCAAACTTTTCAGTGGCAAAATAGATTGCCTCCATAATATATCACTGCATGCAGGAAAAAATGAAATCTTTATGTACTGTATTATGAATCAATGAGGCATTAAGATTCTTGGAAGAGTGAGTGGACTCTGGAAAATGAAAAACTGCCACTATTCCCTCTCTGTAAACCGCTGCTTATGGAGTGTAGGCTTTGCAAACCTCTATCTTCGCCACCGCAGAAATATCAGTTACAAGTTGAAACCAATTCCTGCAACGGCGTTTAGATAGGGTAAATACTGTTGTAAATATCTGATTTATAGCAACATCCTGTGGTTATTCACCAGCTCTTTTGCAGTGACCTCCTTTTCGCTTTGGGAGGTCTGCTGTGCTTTTTAATGAATCTGTAAGAGAGCTCTGCGAACGCGGAGATGCTGTACCACGCCTGGAGGATGCTGCGTGCCGCGGCTCCGGTAGGTGTGAGCTCCTGGGGACAGGGAGGGCTCCTCGCGCCGGGAGTAGAACGGTAATCCTGGTACTCTGTGGGCTTCAGAGCTTGATTTTTCAAAAGGCATCACTCACATCTTGACTTTTCCTAGCGTGTATTAAGGGCAAAATTCAGCTCTGCATCCTGTTTTTTAAAGGGATACTCACCCTTAGCAAGAAAGGCGCTTTCCAAAGCCAGGACCTTGCGTGCTGCCGAGGCCAGTGTCACCAATCCCGTGTCACCCGTACTGCAGCTCATCACCGAGCAAGAAGGAAGCGTGACATACTCTTACGCTGATGCTCCTCTGCCACCTTCTCTCTCTTTTCCTTGGGTTTTATCTCCCGTGTGCAGCTGTGGGGGTCTTGGCACCACTGCTGCCTTCCATCCAGACACCTCTATCATATAATTAAGCTAATGAGGTGGGAAGTGTTGCTGCTCTGGGTAGGTTGTGGTGGGAGATGGATGTTTCCAAAGGGCAGTTCAGCCCTTTTCCCGGCAGGTCAGGTGGGTGGGATGGGTCTGGGCCACTCTGCCCGGCGTTGCCACCCTTTCCCATGCCAGACTCCAGGGTGGAGGCGGCGGATTCGGGACCGGCTCCAGTGGCTGAGTCACTCTTCTGTTTGCCGAGTCTAAAAATGGAAACTTGCTTCTTTTTTTATGCGCCACTAAAAAAAAACATAAGTAAAAAGGCCACTGTGCCTGCTGAATTGGTTGTGAGCAAGGGTATCCTGCAGAGATCTTAATAATACAGGCAATTATGAAATTAATACCACTCTGGCAGATCTGCAGGGCAGCTCTCCCTTCTGCAGGCAATGCTGTGGACAATTAGTTTGTGCGTGAGGGTGGCTGGGAGCATGTGGGTGTGTGAGGCTGCATATTTTTTGCTTATTTAAAGCCTTATTTTCAGTATCTTTGCGTGCATGTGCCATGCCTGCACATATATGAACATGTACCTTGAGCTGCAAAATCTTAAAACGCTGCCTTCCTCTGTGCTTGAAATGCTGCTTCTCTGCAAATCTTTCCTGTTTGATAATTTCATGGGCAATGATGGGCTGGTGTAATTGCCGTTCTTGCAAAATCCAGCTCTTTTTTATGGGTTCCTCTGGCACTTTCCTCCTGCTGCCGTTACTGTGGGTAGGCTGCTGGCTTCCTACCCCCACCATTAGTGTTTCTAGACAAAACATCTCTGTGATTCATTGGGTGCTGATAGAAGTGAAAACATAATGATTACTTAGAGGAAATGTAAATTTACATTTGCTAACGGCTTTAATTCACAGTTCTGAAATACTTATCTCCTCTCCTCCGAGGCCTTGTTCAGAGCTAATGCATGGTACGATTCTCCAGTGCCATACTGAGACCCGGAGTAAAGGAATACGGTCTGTGTGCTTAGAGTTGTGCAGACTAACGCAGAGAAGAGCGGTGTTCATTTCTCCTCCTCCTTCTCTCCCTCCCCAAAATCTTTACACTTCACTTCTTTAACGAAGAAGTCATTTGTTCATCTAGATTTTGCTGTACTTTGAATTTTGGATGAAGTGGAGCTGGAACTTTAGTTTAATTGAAATGATTGAATGAAGAGAGGTCTTGTAGGAACAAGCAGGACCCAGCCCTGGGTCTGTTTGCAGGGCAGGAGCTGCACCGAGGCCCTTGGGAAGAGGAGAGGAGCAGGGGAGCAGACCTGCTCCGATAACCCTGCTCCATGCAAGCACCGCGACCGCAGCAGGGCAGGACCTGGCGTGGGCAGCCGGTCTGCGGATCTGGGGCATGGAGGCAGCCATGCAGCCTCCGTGGGACACTGGCGTGAGATCTTCTCCCTGAAGCTCCCAGGGAGCGCGACAGCCCCCCTTGCTCCTCTCCCGCTCGGAGATGGGGCCCATTGCCCTTGTCTGCGGGGCCGGGAGGGCTGGGAGCAGAGAGGAGCGCTGCAGGGTGCCCACGGGTGATGCTTCTCAGCTGCTGCCGTTGCCATCACTGCTGCGAAGCATCTGGGAGCGATCTGGATAGAGGCAAACATTTGATTCCCAGCGCTGCGTCAGTGAGCTTGCCAAATATTTTGGCCTTGTCTCTGTGAGCAGTGCTGTGGGAGCATCTCTCGGCAGGGAAGAGGTATTCCCATTTCGGGGGGTTTCCAGGCGTGCATGGTTGAGGCAGGAGAGGCTGTCACCAGGATGCTCACCCCTGTCCTTCTAATTGTGTCTCTAGGTGACAAAGTTCGTTAAGAATCAGGATGAGTCATGGTATTAAATGAACATTTTGTCTCTCTCTGAGCAATCTGCAAACAGATGCCTGCCTCCAACAAATAAGGCAGCAGGGGTATTTCTCTTGGAGGAACAATTTGCAGTATTAGCAAATCAAATTCTCAGTGGGCCACTCTTGATGGGAATTAACCTCACTTACTGGGAGCGAACACTCTCGGCGCCTGGCGTGGCGTGATTGAGTTTGACTTCTCGTAGAGACGTGGTGGGCGTGATTGATCAGCGGGGAGACCCTCTGCCAAAGGTTAAAATCCATCAGCAGCTTCGGAGCCACGCGGGGAGGGTTTCTAAGAGCAGAGCAAGAAATGCGAGACTGGCGCTGTTCGCATTCCTGGCCTTCCATCTCTGTCCGCAAGTTTGCTGTCAAATTATCCCAAGCGGAGACGTTTCGGGAGCGATGCGGGGCGAGGGAGGAGTGCGGGAGCGTGCCTGGGGTGCAGTGTCAGGTCACCTCTGGGAGCGGCGGTGGTGAAGGGGATGGGATCTCAGACCCATGCACAGGGCCATCTTCCTCTGGTAGGATGAGCTGTGTGAGAGAAGTTGTTTCCATCTCCAAAAAAAAAGCTTAAAAAAATGAATATGTGACTGCTCTTATAAATGAGCTCCATGGATTTTTATTCAGCAGCATGAGCGGTTTATGGGGAGGGTGGGAAGGACACTGATCGTCCTTGCGCTGCTCGCCGGTTCTGGTGATTGTGCATTGTTTCTGGTGCCGAAGCACCAACCCTATGATTATTTTTCTTTTTTCAGTAGCTCAGTCCTTAATCCTTTGCATCGTATGCAGAATCTCTGCTGCAGGGTTTTAGTTCATTTTATTTGCTTTTCTGCTGGACATGGTACATATCTGGTCTGTCCCTTTGCCCCTGCCCCTTCAGAGACGACTTCCCTTTCAAAATGTCCATCCTCACCTGGAACATAACTTGGTTTCACACTGCCCTGTTAATGTACCATAAAGTCCATAAACTGCGGGGGGGGGGAAAAAAAGAATAGGAAATATTCCAATTTTCCCTTCCTTCCCCATCTCCACCCAACGAGATGGAGACGCTTGTGTAAAATTGACCCCCATTCATTGCACAAGCCTGTCTGCATCTACAGACCGTCCTAGCCAGGCTTGCCACCTGGATGAGCTTGACCTAGATACAAACCAGTNAGCCCAAAAACGGCGGGGGGGGGGGAACAACAGAATAGGAAATATTCCAATTTTCCCTTCCTTCCCCATCTCCACCCAACGAGATGGAGACGCTTGTGTAAAATTGACCCCCATTCATTGCACAAGCCTGTCTGCATCTACAGACCGTCCTAGCCAGGCTTGCCACCTGGATGAGCTTGACCTAGATACAAACCAGTGTGCTTGAGCCAGCTTAAAGAGTAGCCTTAGTTTTGCTGGGAAAATGGGACTGCCCCAGTACGTTCCCTGGAAGTCATAGCTCTGCTTCCTCAGCCGTGGGCCAAAGCTGTGTTTTCCTGCATTAGTTTGCCCCCAGGCACAGTCAGAGAGGGAGGTCGGGATGTTCCCGGGGCTGCGGTGCTCCCTGTACAAAGGCTGTAGGCTTCTCACCCCCTGTAGCCTACAAAGCCTTTCTTGCTACAGCCTCCTTTCTTAGCAGAAATGGGGAAAGGTCACTCAGTCCCTCACCTCCTGATCCATACGCTAATGGATTAATGGTGAGTGGATGTTTAGCTTTCAGCTCCCCTCTCCACCTCCCTACCTCATAGCTCCATCAAGCCAGGCTCGGGTTTCCAGGCTGAAGGCATGGCAGCTGCCAGCGTCTGACCTCCAGCCTTCCTCTACCTCAATGAGCAATTAAACAGCGCGGCAGCCTCTGTCCTCTGGCAGGGATCGATACTCCTTCGCCTTGGCACCAGTGGGAGTTTTGACCCGAAGGGGCTCAGACGTGCCAAGCTGAAGCCAGCCCTAGTTGTGGTCCTCATGGAAATGGTACCCATTTGGACCCCACAGCCATTGCTTAGAGCCTCTCCATCAGGGTTAAGGTGCCTGGGAGCAAGTGCAAGAGTTAAAGCTGCTAGACAAGACTTTCCTGGTGAGCCCTTCGCTGCTGGCACGCAGCCTGCTGCTCTCAGGCCCTTAGGATGGATGCTCAGCTGCTGATGGTCCGTTTTGCCAGGTCTCTTGTGGCAGGGTTGCTTGTGGCACGGCAACAGAGGAGCGAAGGGAGCTGCAAGCCTTCCCCACGCTCTCCATCCACAGGTTTGGCCGTAACCCCTTTCTCTCTGCATCGCCTGGGTTGCTGCTACTTTGCAGTCCTGCTTTGCAGAGCCGGGGCAGTTGGGTTGGGATGAGGTGCACTGTTACCTTGGGAGGTTCTGACCCATTTCAATTCTTAAACAAAGTCACCCCTTCTTCACCTCATTTCAGCAGAGCAGCTCCACACGCAGCGAGCCTCCTGAGCACCGCGGCGTGGGTAGCTGCGTGTCCCTTCCCTGGCAGCTTCTCCGGGCTCTGAAGTCTCTGGCTTTACTGAGTGCTGTCATCCCCTGGGGTTTCACACCTCCTCACTTTGACTTCAATTTTTTTTTTTTTCTTTAATGTTGCTTTTAGAAGCTTGCTACAAGGATGCTTTTAACAAAAAATCATTAGATTGGAAAAAAGGATTCTCATTCAGCCCCTGTGCTGGGCAGAGGTGGGGAAGGGGCTGGCACAGATGCACTGTGCGACCACAGAATTATCCTTCAAAGCGAGCAGATGGCTCAGTCTCAGTAAACCCCACAGAGAAATTCACGGAGGTCTTTGAGGTTTCAGTTTGCTTTGTATTTTCTTCAGGGGCTGTGCGGGAAGGAGAAAGGGGGCTGCTCTGGGCTGAGGAACTAGACAGCTGAAAACAGGTCTGTCCACTGACAGCACACGTTTGTTGGTCCCTTTCAACAAAAAACATTTTATCTTAGGAAAAGTCATCTCATAGCAAAAGTGTCAGGCAGGGGCTTGCGCTGTCCCCCCAACCCAGCATGCGTTGCTCCCATGTGGGGTCTCTGGGATGCTGACATGGGACAGCAGCACTCTTGCAGGAGGAGGAGAGAGCATCTTCATGACCATACAGGTTATTAAAGTGCCCTGGGATCGGCCATGGGCATTCGCGTGGCAGCACCACTGCCCCAGAGGTGGTGCCCGTGCTGGGTCAGTCAGAGGGAGCTGCGGTTCAGGCCCATGGGTGAAATGTGGCTTTCCTGGCACTGCAGTGATGCCGGGACAGCGTGGCAGCTGGCGTGCTGGGAGGATGCAGCGTGAGGACTGGCGTTGCTGCGGCTGGGCGGAGGCTGAACACGTCTCTCCTCCTCTCTCCATCCCTGGCTCCCAGCACATCACCCTGCCTGTCTCTGCCATTTTCCCGTTTTCCTTGTCCCACACATGGGTAGAAGCATCAAAGCACCAAGAAAGCCCAGCTTTCACACCCCGGCAGACGATGCAACCCATTAGCTGGGCATTTATCTGAGGGGAGCCTCTGACCTTTCCTGAGCTCCTCTGCAGTAATGGATCATGCACAAATAATTCATGGCTCCCAAAAATGCTCTGGCTTCAACCTTGCAGTGATGTGATAAGCAGAGCGGGTCATGCAGCACTGGGAGCAAACTCAGCGTCGTGGGACCGTTCGGTCCCGCGTTCCTCGGGGAATAGCTGTGTGCAGGGAGATACCAAAAGCAAGTGGCTGTCACACCATTTCGCATTCCTGATGGCTCCAGGGTCAACCTACTTTCTGAGTTGCCTGCAAGCTACTTTTGTTCTCTGCTTCATAGGCATCCAGCTCAACTTTATTAGAAAACCCGTGTTTCTGATGAGTGCAGCTCTTTAAGTTGGAGCGATGATTCACAGTAAAGTTTGAGCTCTACCTGCAAACATGTTGTCTCAGGCTCTGAAGCACAAGCTTCAAGGAATGGGCAAGAGCTCAACACCCCCTTGTTAAGATAGCAGCAAGAACAAGCTGTTACGTACAGAGCTAAAAATAATTGCAAAGCTTCCTCCCAGTTGCAGCAGAAGGATGCTCTAAGCGCTGATGGCCGAATCCATCTCTGGCACAGCTCTGACTTGATGATGCATTAAAGCTTTTGTGACTTTTTGAAGCTCAGTTCAGATAAATGCAGAGCAGTGCAGCTGCTTTTCTGGAGCTGACGTGATTCCTAATTTGGATGAGAGTGGCTTGGGGCAAACCCAAAAGCTGGTGTTCCCAAAAGGGACGGCACCTTTTCGGTAGAATTTTAACAGAGAAACTTAAGAAGGGGAGAAATGCACAAAATAGCGAGGCTGGCCCAGCAGCTGACAAAGCATCTCTCTGTAAGTTGTGTCTTGAAAGCAGGATTCATCTGGGAAATAATGACATGATATAAATAACAGCCACGAGCTTGTTTGCAGGGAGCCGTGCTCGGGCCAGGTGGGATGTGGGCTCCATCTGAGGCACCCCATAAGCGTCCCTGCCGATGGCCTGGCTTCCTGAGCGCGGGGTGCCGGAGGGAGCCTGCTTGCAGAGTCCAGGGAGCATCTTTACTCAGCCTCCTCTCCCTGGTCTCCCTCGCCTGCGGCATTTTCCCCTGACAGGCACTGTTGGAGATATCTGCCTGGATGAGGCCGCCGGCCACCTGGGGTGATGGTGATCCGTTACGACGCAGTTTCTTCCGCCAACGTACAAGTTTTTATTCATTCTTTTGTTTTTACAACAGCAGCCAAGGGAGGCGCTTTGTCACTGCCTGTGACCAAAGAGCACAAAGGGAGAGCGGCTGAGGAGTTTGAGCTATGATAAAATGCTCGCTGTATCGATCTTGGCTCAGGATTTGTTTCCCTTCTTGCATTAACTCCCCATCGATTGCTGTGATGACCTTAATGTATACGGTTTTGTTGGCCTTCTCCCTTAGCCCGCAGCACCCCCGTGCCCGCACCCCGCTCCCCTGCCAGCCTCACCGAACCGCTGTCGGGCCAGGTCAAGCCAGGTGCTCTGGGGTAGGCAGAGCTTTGCTTTTGCCTCCTCCGCCATCAGAGGTTTGTTGCTGTGTTAGTTGCTATAGTTAGCCCAGAGGTTAGTGCTGGGTGGCACTAACTTGTTGTTGCTTGAGGGTCAGGTCATTATTTTAGTGCAGTATCCCAATAAACTAGATCCAAGGGTGAGGAGTCCTGGCAGGAGTTAAAGAAGGGGCTTGGATTTGTCCCAGAGATGCTCTGTTTCCCCATGTCGGGGACCCCCACGTTTCCCCATGTCGGGGACCCCCACAAGGCTGCGTTGTTGCTGCATCAAAGGAGCCTGGTGTACCAGAGTGACCAGGGTCAGCTCCTGCTCGCCCGAGTGGCTGGCTGGGGTGATGGGGCTCATGGAAAGCCCTTTGCCCTGTTGGGTTCTCCAGCACAACCAGAGACCTGCTGAGATGACACAGAGTGACGCTCTTCCCATCTTTGCAAGGGACAATGTGAGGTTGATGGCTGCAGCTCCGGGTGTGTGACGTGAAAGTCAGCTTCATCCTTGCTCCCTCTTAACTCCAGCTTTCACAGTGAAATCATTTAATGACACATTTGGAGAAAAGTACCTTCCTGGGGGTCGTGGCAGGGGCTCCCTTCACCTGTGTGAACCTGTGGTCAAAGCCCTCAGAGCTGGGGAGCAGCACCAAGGTGAGCGTGGGGACGGTGATAGTGCTGATTGCGGTGTCCCGGCTCTCCGAGCATGAGGTGCCGTTGTGTCCAGCCACTGATGCTGTACTGGGCTCCTTGGCTTTATTTGGTTTGCAAGTTTATTGTACTTTCTATTTATTTGATTATTTATGAGCTTGGATGCTCTAAATGGGAAGAGGAATGGCGACTGTCCAGGTTTCCTTTCCCTTGTGCTGTTGGATGCTTTCAGTGCTTGTGATTCGCTTTTTAGGCCACCCAGAGACAATTTTCTGTAAAACATTGACATCTAGTGGCTTTTCTGCCAAAGGAAACGATACGGAACAAAAGATTGGCTGCGGGGTGGCCAGTTGTGATGCCACTCGGGAAAGCAAATGCACGTCCCTTCTCCTCCTTACGCAGCACAGAGGACATGGGGATCACACCCCAGGGGTCGGGGCTCCCGGGCACACACTCCTCAGTGTCCTCGTCCTGGAGCAGTGGCCTTCCCTGGCAGGACAATTTGCTTACTGAGCTAATTCAATTCCATTTAGTTAAGCAGATGGCTGGTGTCCTGGCAGTGTACCTCCAGCATCATCGCTGAGGTCGTGGTCATATTGAAGGAGGTGCGAAGAGCTCGATGTGCATGGCTTCAGGCTGCCGACGGTGGACAACATGGTGTTTGATGGTGGATATTAATGTGCAACCCAGAGTGATCTCTGAATGCTATACGTAAGGTTGGGCTTGCAGCTTTTCCAGCTGGTGGCCTGACGGGGTTCCCTGCGGCAGCCACTGTCCCCCCGCGTGTGCCAGCGTCCTGTTGCTGCAAACCAAAGCCAGCACCTCCCTGGGAAATTTTTTCTCTTACAAAATGCTGTAATGCATCCTGTAATTTCCTGTTATTCACTTATTTCTCCTCTCTCATCGTTGCAGTCCTGTATCAGGTGAAGGCAGGAGGATAAAATGGGATTTGCATGGGCTTTTCCGAGATCCTTATTTCAGGGCAAGTGGGTTGGGGCTTCTGGGCACATCCATTTATCTGGCATGCGAAAGGAAATGTCGTGTAGGGAATGGCTTCCTCAGAGGTGTAACGCTGCTCCGGGGCTCATGCAGCCGAGACCCACGGCTGCTCATCGGGAAACATAGCACGAGCAGCCTTTTGCAGGCTACATAAACTTGTCAGTGCAGCTCTGTTGTACGAGGAAAATAAAAAAGCCAGAGCTACCCGTGCCCCGCTTGGGTTGGGGCTTACGTCCTGGGAGGTATTTTGATTATTCTCCCAAGGTCTGGGGAGAGCATCAGTGGAGGCACCCGGCAGGAGCACGTTGCCGCATGGGCAGCCCAGCACAGAGGGAAATCTTGGGTCCCCTTCTGCCTCTGTAGAAGAAAAACCCATTAAGCAGAGACAGATGTGTGCCGGTAGATACAGCCCTCCCCGCTCCCCCCGGGAGTTTGTTCAGCCGTCCTTCACCCTGCAGAGGTGAGCACGCAGAGGAGCACTCTGCAGCAGGGCTCCTGAACGCCTCTTAAGTGCATCTCCAAGTTTCTATTGATTTTGAACGTTAATGCGCTGTGTGCTGAGACACACGGGACTAAACGCTCTGCCTTCCTCTCCCCTTGGCAGGAATTTCTACTATATCACCATCCTGCGTGACCCCGTCTCCCGATACCTGAGCGAATGGCGCCACGTCCAGCGAGGAGCGACGTGGAAGGCGTCCCTGCATGTCTGCGACGGGCGGTCCCCGACCACCGAGGAGCTGCCCAGCTGCTACACGGGGGACGACTGGTCGGGCTGTTCCCTGCAGGAGTTCATGGATTGCCCCTACAACCTCGCCAACAACCGCCAGGTCCGCATGCTGTCCGACCTCAGCCTGGTGGGATGCTACAACCTGTCGGTCATGCCCGAGGAGCAGAGAAATAAGGTTCTGCTAGACAGTGCCAAGGAGAACCTGAAGCGGATGGCCTTCTTCGGCCTGACCGAATTTCAGCGGAAGACTCAGTATCTCTTTGAGAAGACTTTCAACATGAACTTCATCTCGCCGTTCACGCAGTACAATAGCACAAGGGCCTCCAGCGTGGAGATAGACGAGCAGACTCAGCAGCGCATCGAGGCCCTCAATTTTTTAGACATGGAATTGTACGATTATGCAAAAGACCTGTTTTTGCAGCGGTACCAGTACATGCGGCAGAAGGAGCACCAGGAAGCGCGGCGGAAACGCCAGGAGCAGCGCAAGATCCTGCGGGCGAAGCAAGCGCACCTGAGAGAGCAGGGCGAGAACAGCTCCAGCACTGACTACATAGGGAACGTGGAGCGGTGGCGGCGGTAGTGGCGGGGGACTCGCCGGACACCCACAGCGAAGCAGAACCCAACCCAACCCGCAAATCGGAGACGACGGAGCAGTCCAAACAAATTACGCTTCTCAAGGGTTTGAAGCAAAAAGAGGTTAAAATGTTGCCTTTGCAGTTGCCTTTGCAGTAAATGTCGTACTGTACGTGGAACACTTAATCTTAGCGTGTAATTAAATTGTCCTTTTTAGGTTTGTTGGATTATTTATGAAATACAGGAGCCAAGTCGGCTCATCGGAAATGGTTGTTTGGACGTTTATTTAAAAGAAAAGAAAAAAAAAAAATCCTTAAATTAGTTATGAGTACAAAATGGGATGCAGGAAAATGTTTATGATGCTCGGCTGAAATCTATCTGGGAAGCAAACTCATTTCCTAATAATGAGCATTTAGCATACTCTCACAATACAGTATATGAGCAAAACCTTTTCCCTTTGATTTTATCTTAATTTTATTTTAATAATGTGTTTTCAAGGGCACCGACTGCTTATGATATTTACCAAGTTAATGAATGGACGATGAAGGGAACAATAAAGGTCTAGAAAAAATATTGACTAGTTTTATGTATAATATTGGCTTTTAAAAGGAATAGAAATAATTTCTCTAGTTATATAAATATTTAAAATTTTAAACTTTTTCTACCTACTGCTGTTTAGAGTTTTAAGCTTGATCATATTAAAAAAAAAAAAAAAGACATACATACTTTTCTGAACTCAATGCCAATGTTAAAGACACTGTTTCCAGAATTTTTCAGGGCAGTATGATTTTAACCATTCTGGAAAACTTACAGCACATCCTCATGTTTCATAAAGCGTTTTCCAAATTATAATCTTGTGACAGTGTCTAATTTTAAGTCTTTCTTACCCATTAGAATACATAATGCTGAATTTATCATTCCTTAATAATTGGTGGTATAAACTAGATGAAATTATGTCGCGGATATTTGTGTAGTGTCTTTAAAAAGTCATAAAACTCTCTAATCCCAGCAATATTATGAAGAGAATTGCTCAATGGAAGAAGTAGATTTACACTTGAATTAGGATTTACTTCTAGTAAATCTTTGCTACACCAGATAAGAACAGGGCTTTTTTTTTTCCTACGCTCTGGAGCCCTTCTTAGCGATGGCAGATGAGCGATGACTGAAAATGACGGAAACCAATTTTACCATAGCCATAGTTACACAGGATGAGAAGGTTGCATGGTGCACAGGGACGCGGCAGCCCGCTGCCGAGCAGGCTTTGCTGGGGCACAGGGTGCAGAGCTGGAGCTGGACCGGGCTCACCCGCAGCCCTTCGGCCTCACCGAGACCGACAGGGAGAGGAGGCGGGGCAGGAGGTGCGAGGGACTCCTCTAAATCTCTATGCAAAAAAATAAAAAACCTCTGCAAGGCTTGGGCTATACATTCAGCAAGTTCAGAAATTTTGTACGTAGCCTGCAAGGCTCCCGAGCTTGGCACTAAATGGAGATCTCGGTGTGGGTGCGCAGTGATGGAGGCACCCGAAAAGGGCGCTCTTCATCCCGACGTACAGGATGCTTACAAGGCTCACTTGCACTATCGCCTTTCGCCTGTAATTTCTATCCACCAAGAGGGCAGGGGGGCATAAAACAAGGCAGAAAGCTTTAAAAACATCTTACAGCTCCACGCCTAAGTTATGTGAAAGTTGTTTTACATCTGATGTTGTATTGCAACCCGGCGGGCAGCAACCTGCCGGGGGCAAGCGGAGAGCAAAGCAGCAGCAAACCAATACCCTGCGTTAGCAGCTTGAAAAAGAGAATAACTTCATGTACAGCAATTTTTTTTTTTTTAAATGAGAACTGCAGTTGCCAATATGATGTCTCGGTTGTATTTTGGTTTTTATGGGGGAAAATAATTCGCTCTTAAAACTGAAAGGCACTGCTGTAAACAGGACTTAACCGTGGGTGAGCTGGAGGGCCTGTTGCAGAAGGTGCATTTTGTTTTTATGCTGTGGTGTGCATGGTTTACAGAGACTAGTTGCATTTTCTTTGTGTATACTGTTTATTGTATATAGGGGATGTACGAATATAAGGATACCGTTTTGTCATAATCATATCAAATTCTACTGATTTCCACTGTAGACGCTGTCTTATTGTGTAGATTTACAGGCCGATCCACTGACTTTGATTGTGTAATTAAACAATAGAACTGATAAATAAAATTTAACTACAGTCTTCTGATTTCCATGTGATTATTTCTTTATCTGACGGCGTGTTGGGAATTGCGCAGTTCAGAATGAACGGTAATTTCGACACGAATGAAATAGCAGTTGACAGGCAAGTATATGAGTTTAAAATCATGGCTTTTCTGAAGTGTATTTAAACTACAGCTTCCAAGGGCAAAGCCACTTTGGGCTTTCTCTGGTTCAGGAGTCACTGCAGAGGTTTTGATTGCTTTTCTGAGCAGTCCTCAGAAGAACAAGCTGTGGTTTCTGGTGATTTTAAATATGATTGTCAACGGTCTGCAGCATTGTTAAGGGACTGTTCCTCTGTGTGTGTGTGTATGCGATGATTTTTTTTTTTCCTTTGTATGATACCCACCATTTTTGCTCCAGCTGGCTCTGGAGGATGCTGCCTAGCCGCTGACTTCCAGTGCATCCTGCTGTATCCCTCCCGGGGACATTTGAAAACAGAAAAAAGCTAAACCAGAATTAGGTGCAAAAACCAGGTGAGAATGAATTGAGCATAATGCCCCAGATCAACTAGAAAAGATGCTTTTTTACATTGAGGTGAGTTTTTTGGTGGCTATAAAAGATCGGCAGGCTTGCAGGACTTGCGGCAGGGCTGTAGACCCGAAGGTGTCCGTAGGAGACCTTGCCTTGACCCAGTCAAATTCCCCGGTGAGGGCAGAGGTTCCCTTCCTCTTGCGAGTACCTGCAGGGGCATCTTATCTCTGCAAGGCTTTTTGAGTCATGGGGAGCGGGGAGTGGAGGGATCTGCCAGTGAATCTGCATTTGACTGACATGGCTCTATATACAGGTCTATTAGCGCACTGAGAAGGCTGCTGGTGGAGCCGCTAATGGGATAGAGGTCATGCAAGATACTTCCCTGCAACTAAAAAAGCACCCAGCAGTGAAGTCTGGCATAAAAGCAATTGGGGTTGGCTTTTGAGAGGAGTACTTTGACAGTTGAGAAAACTCTTTTACTGCAGGAGAGGAAGGATGGAGGAGGGGGGGATGTGTTTGGACGGACGAACTTCACTTCAGAAGCTGAGGAGCTACAGCAGTGAATCAAGTAGCACTCAAACCCTCTGGTAAGTTTTGAAAAGCCTGGACACATGTTAAGAAAACCCTTCTGAGCACCAAGATTGAATTTCCGCGGGATAGGGATGTCAGCAGCGCTGGTGCTGCCAGCGTCAGCCCGGGGCAGTTGGCGTGGAGCCGGGGGCTGCTTTGGAGGTGGAGCTGTGCAGCACAGATATGTGATGTTAAAGGGAACGAGTTGGTTCATTTCGCCCTCCAAAAGATTGGAAAGTTGATGGCTGTGAAACCTGCGTGGCCTTGCAAAGTGCCATATTTGGGGCTAATACTTTGGGACTAAAACTTACCTAAAGGGTACCTGGTACGTAAGGGTTGCTGGAAGCGAACTGCTCAGCTTTTTGTCAATGAACTTTGCAACCCCTTTATATAATAATATGATATATTTTAGTATGCTGTAATGCGTTTGCTTCCAATTATGTCATTTTTGAGTAAAAATGAACTAATGGGCTTGCTTTTTCATGTAATTTTTAAAATTCGCACATTATCCAAAATGATCAGAGCCGTGAATAAGACCTGACAGATACCAGCGCAATTGATGTTTCAGCTCATGAAATCACTGAGGAAAGAAGAAGGAAAACTGATACATCTCCTCTAAAATTTCAGCCAGAAATATCAGATAATTGAGGGAACCTGTCAAACTAATGCACGCCTTCAGCTGCAGACCCGGACTGCCAGCCTGGCCCACGCGTTCCCGGGGAGGCACGGAGAGCAGCTCCGGGTGGGGAGGTCGTCTTTACCGAGATGTCTTCTGCGGGAGAAATGTTTTCCAAGCAGGTGATAGATTTAAGTCTTTCACTTACTAAAAATACCCGTCTCTAAAGCTTTTGTGTGGAGCTGGGGAAGGTTTGGTTATTGCTGGACCCTGCCAGGGTGGCAGCACGTGGGAGGAGAAAGAGCGGAGGGTCCTTCGCACCACGTGCGGGAATGGGGGTGCTGGGATGGGGGATTTGGGATCCCCTGCCTACAGGGTGGACGGAGCGATGACAAACCAAGTCGTGATCCCAGCAAAGGTGGGATCCGGGCTCCAGAGGCAGCCAGCACCATCTGTCCTTCCCACCCTGCTGCCAGCCGCGGCTCCTGTGTGGCGGGGAGGAACAGCCTGCACAAAACGTTCCTGAGCAAATAGTACAGCATCTGAATTCTTCCCTATGAAATTCAATTCTGGATTTCCTAAAGCAATCTCCCTGTTCCACCAGCCTCATCAGGGAAGAGTGTAATTTCATTTAATCCATTTCTTGAGTTCAGAGTCAACTGCGTTGCCATCATGCTAATATCGCTGCTCCGCTGTCTCTAGAGACAGAGTGACGAGTTTAGACCTGAAATCGAATTTGGCTCTAAGCATCGAGAGGATCTATCAGCCAAATTGCCCATGGTCTCTATCCAGAAGCTTTGTCATGCGGTTTAGCTCTGCGAGGATGCATTAGGCCAGGCAGGTGAGGTTATATCGCTTTTTGTTTTAGGAGCAATGAAATGCTGAAACAATATATATGCAAAGCAATCAAAATATTTATAGTGAGGGCTGAGTGTTCATTTTCAGGCCAATCCGACTGCCGCCTTTTGGTATTCTCAGCTTTTTGAATTTGTATCTTCCCTCCTATTACTGCAAACAAGATTTTCACTTGCAAGGATGTTCACAAGCAGTTGTTGACATAAACCTCTACATAAACAATATAAACTACAAACTATATAAACTACAGAGGTTTATGTCAAATATATGTATTTTCTGATGGGCGTTCACGGGCAGAGGGCTGCAAACGACTCCTGGCACAACATCCACTCGAGCCCTCGTTCTGCTAACGAGGTCTCAGCTCCACAGCATCAATTTGGTGGCCAGTGGCACAACACCCATCTTGCTCGTGAATGGTAAATTTTCTGGTGAATGAAGTTTGGGAATGGTGAGAGCTACAGTGAAAAGGGATGAGTTCGAGGGGTATTTAAGCCAAATGAAAGGTGAGATTTCAGAACAGCTCTGTTTTGAGGTTCTCAGCTCACACTTGTATTATTGCTCCTCTTTGAAATGACATTCTTCTTTTAAATACTATCTTTAAATTGTAAAGGCAATCTGTAACAAGTTCAAATGATTCACAAGCTGAATTAAACCTGTGATGTCAGGTCAAATGGTTTAGCTTGACCCGGGATGGAAATGTTGTGACCTTTTCCTTTCAAAAAGCCCTACAATTATAAACTGCTTTTTTTGGGTGGGCTGCACCTGGGTGTGAGCCCTGGCGCAGCCTCCTGGGGAAGGAAGGGTGCTCCAGCTTTTCCAGCGGGGTCTCCGCTCCTGTCCCCGCAGCTGGAGCTGCTGCTTGGTGGCTGTGAGGGGACACGGAGCCTGGCAGGATCTCTCTTCCCCCTTTGCAATCCATGCCTGATGCTTGGTATAGCAACAGCTCTGTAATGTTATTAATATTAGGTGAAGCACATGGAAAGTATTATTTCATGCAACATAAGCAGGTGGATAGGGGGGTTACAGCACGCGGGAGATGTGTGCTCCACAGGGGGAAACTGGGAATTTCCCCTCTGGGCATGGCAAGCTGGGAAGCTTATTAATAGACATCATTACATTAGAATAATTGCTGTGGAATCAGCAAGCGCGTACATAATCTTTAATGCCTGGGAAATCTCACACAGTTTCAAAATAATTAAAAGTGGGATTAATCTAGATGCCAGACAACGCCTGCCTAATTACTAATGAATAAAGCTGTCTGAATGGCTGCAGCACCCTCAGCAGCATCAGCCGCTCCAGCACTTTGAAGTCAATCCCCTATTAACGCGCGACAGGGCAGGGGCCCATCTCTGCAGGCTGTGACTGTCTGGAGGTCGGGGCCGGCTCCTGCCCCGGTGGGAGCCCACCCGGCCACAGCACCCGCCGGGGATGCGCTGGGGAGATGCTGCTGCAGGGCTGGGGACATGGGGTGTGTGGGGCATGGGGCTCTGGGACCAGCCTGTCCCTCCTGGAGCATCTGCGGTTGTGCAGATGTGCTCTGCGTGTGGCTGGTGAGCTGGCCCCAGGACGGCCCCACGGCAGGGATTTCGGGGTAAAGGGGTGCAGCAAGTGGTTATGTGGCTGGGTGAGAAACCTCAGCTGGGCAGGGGTCCCCAGCGCCTCTGAGCAGCAGGACCCATGTAAAAAAGCGCCCATTAGGAGGATGATCTGTCCCCACGATTTCAGCAGTACTGTTTTGCAGACCTGACTTTCATGTATAACCTTTTGATTCCTTTCCAAAATAAATCAGCAACACTGGGAAGAGTCTGGAGCCCTGCGGAGCCCCTACATCCTAAATAGACGTCCCCTTCATCAAGCGCTGCACAAACCCCAAATCAACGCGGCTTTTGCTGTTGCAATGTTGTGCCGATGCTCACCGTGGCGGCTGGGATCTGCTGCAGCCTCTCGGCTCCGGCAGGCGGCAGCGGCCCGTGCAGTCGCGGTAAGGCACAGCCGTGCACCAGCCCACGCCGCCGACTCGCACCCCGAACAGCGGCAGGGCGAAACCCCTCTGCGGCGTGCTGCTCCCAGGGGCATTGCTGCCAGGCTGGCTGTAGCTGCTGGATGTCCACATCTCACAGCCTGGGCCAGGCAGGGACTTCTGCTCCCATCGGGCAGCTTCGTGGTTTTATGAGGTTGTAAATACACAAAGAACCAAAATCCTCCCTGCGGGGAAGGTGCTGCGATGCACATCCCAGCTGAGCCCCGGTGATCCTGGGAACCCGCCGGCACGGCTGGGGCACGCTGGCTGTGGGTCAGACGGGCTGCGTGTCAGGGTCAGGATGCCCATGGTGCCGGTGGGCAGAAGCCACCGCGTACCGATTGTCCCTGTGTGCCACTGTCTGGTGCCCAGTGTGCCCCTCGGTTGTGCCCCACGGTTGTGCCCCCCAGAGCTGTTTGCAGAGACCAGCCACAGATTTACAGTCATTAATGGGATTTTTGTGTTCTCTGCAGAACTGCTACGCCTGGAATAACTCCTGCTGCTTGGGTTGAAGGCCAATGTCAGAAACTCCCCTTTCCTCTGTTCCCGGTGCTGTGGGTATGGTGGTGCTGGGGGAAGTGTGCTGCTGCTGGGAAGTGCATTTGCTGCTGCCATTGCCCCATTTGTTGTAATCCTTAGAGGGTTTCTATGGGCATGTAGTTATTTTGATTCAGTAGAAAAATACATTGTCTGCCCCCAGGTCAAGACAGGCTAGTTGCTTGGGTGGACAGATGAATGCCGTGAGCAGGTCCCTCTGGCTCGAGGGTGGCTCTGAGGCCCCTGTCTCCCTTTGGCCAACCCACCATCACCCTCTTTCAAATGGCAGCTCCTTTGGTTTCTGAATATCTACAGATGAAAGAGAGATAACTGGCAAATAAATTTCTCTGATCTCTCTTTACAAGTGGCTCTTTCCCTCTGGAGAGATCGATGGTAGGTGTTGGAAAAGGGTGGTTTATATCAGGTCAAAATTGTTCACGCCGAGGATTCGCAAGCAGCACTGTCCTCCCTGCGATGGGCATCGCGGTACTGCTCACATTGCAAAATCCCCCAACGACCCCAGAGTGAAGGAGCACGTTGTGCTTTTGCAAATAAGCAGCTCCTGAGGCGCTGGGGCCAGTGAAGCTTGGATTTTTTAAAAGAAGGTGTATTTGTTACCATCATTTTGGGAGCTGCAGTTGGAGCTGTGCAGCTCAGGCTGATGGCACCGGGCACCGGGGCTCGCTGGGGCGTACCCGTGCGGGCAGAAGCAGTGGCCCCGTGTCATGTCCATCCCGCCTCTGCCAAGTTCAGGGCTGCCTTTTGCCATCAAGGAGCTATCTCATCGCCAGCATGTGGCCGCAGCCATGCCGGCTTGGGCAGCCAAAAAGTGGGGTGCTCCAGGGGGTGAGGGTTGGGCTGGCAGATGGGATGGGGGTGCAGGGGGTCTGGAGCTGGGGTGAAAAGCTGCCCGTCCTCTCCAGGGAGCGCAAGGTGGAGATGGGGGAGCAGGGAGGCTGTGCAAGCCGGCACTTCACCCCCTATTAAAGCTGAATTTGATGCTGTGCAAAATTAATGGAGCTGCATTGTTTATTTATATATATAAAAGTTACGGGTGCTTCCTGGGAGTAATGAATTGTGAATAAAAAGCAGAGATATGTTGAATTTTTAAAATACAGAAAAATGTATTCTTACAGTACAAATGTATGGGAATAATGGGGAGGGAGTCGCAGAACTGATTCCCTCAGGTCCTGCGCTCCAGCGTCCAAGTTTCCACGTGGAGGACCCACACCTGGAGGTGGCCCGGGCGGTGCCAGGTACGATCAGGGGTCCCTACGGCCAGTGCGGTGCCCACTCTGTCCTTGTCAGGCGTCCAAGCCAAGAGGCGACACATGGGCAGTTATTGCCAAGAGGAACGGTGGAGGGCTCTTCCCCTCGCTGAGGAGCCCGGGACATGCCCATCACCCTGGAAGGCACCATGGGCCGGTGAGCCATGAGCGTGCTAGTCCCCTCCTCAGAGGGGCATCACGGGAGCAGGGACCCTCCGTCTGCTGGTGCAGAGCAGTGGCACCGGGGCTGCTCGGGGTGGGTGAGTGGGGGCACAGAGGACAGCATCCATGGTGGGTCCTTGTCACAGCCCCACGCCCCTCTGTCCTGCCGCACTTTGGGCAGCACCGCCGCGTTTCGACTGCCTCCGTGCTGGGGTTGCTCACAGGGTCCCTCCATGGCTCAGCCCAGCGCTTTGCCAGATCCTGCCGAGGGAGGCCACATGCACCAGGCTCTGCCAAAATAATGCTGGCCGCCGGGGCCTATTTGGCAGGCCGGGGAGGCAGTGCCATCGCCAAAGCAAGCAGAGGGGGCAAGGTTTGCAACAGCAGCTTTCCCAAGCAGTCACAGATTTCATGCCTGCTTCCTTCCGCCGTGTCCTCAGGCTCCGTTGTGAAGAGAACACAAATTAAAATTAATGACAGCCCGCCTTCCTCCGGTGCCCTTCAGAGCACGCTATGCACTGCAGCTGCCTGGCCGGCCGCGCCGATGGCGTGCGTGGGGCTGGCTCTGCGGGGACGCCGCGGTGCTGCTGACTCACGCGCCGCGGTGCAGCTTCCCCTCGCCGCTGGGTCACACTATTGCAATGCATTTTTTTTTTTCTTTCTTTCTTTCTTTTCTTTTTCTTTTTTTTTTTTTTTCCTTTTTCCTTTTTATGGCCTTGCTGAGAAAATGCTGCATCTGCGTCAGTGCGTGCAAAGTGCTGCCTGCAGAATTTTAACTCCCTCCCAGGGCCTTTCGGGTTGTGGCTGCCCATCTGGAGGGAGTCATGCTGGCTCTTTGTCAAACATCACATTGATTTTAAAATTACTTTGATGGCTCTTTAAGGCAGTGCCCTTTTTGTGGCCCTCTGCATTTGTCAAAGCTGATCTCTCTCTTTTCCCCGTGGCAGGGCGGAGGGGCGGCGTTATCTGGTTTGGCTGCACTGATTTTCCGTGAGCGGCGGCTTGGATTTTGGATGGGGAGAGGGAGATCGGAACTGAAGTGTCTGACTCTCAAATTTCCCCTAGCAGTGCTCAGGTCTTGAGCAGGATGGGGCTCGCTGAACACACTCTACCAGCGGAGTTTTTCCTCCCAAGCCACCTGGGCGGCGGATGAGACATCGCTGCCTGGGCGAGAGATTTCTAAGGTGCAGACCATGAGCTCTGATAAAAGGGGATTGGGGCCCGCACGCTCCTGTCTGCTAGTTCTTTGCTAAATCTGGCAGCCCATGCCCTAAATCCTAACCCAACAAGCCCATTTGACCTGGCTGCTTTTCTGTTGCTTCTGTACAAAAATGAAACACAAACCAAAGACTGCAGAAGCAACACTAGAAATGAAGATCTAAAGGTGACTCATTCTGTCACCTTCTGCAGGCTGCAGAACAGCCTTTCCTTGAGGATAAATACAATCTCTGTATCTGTACACTCAGCTGTTAATACTGTAAACGAAGTACAATGTTTTTCAGATTATTGAATCATTCCTGTCAGTAGAACAAGCAGCTCAAGCAGGCTGCCAAGGCAGGAGATGAAAGAAATCATTAATTTTACGTTACTGGTTCATGCACAAATTTCTGAGTGGGGGTGATTAACTGCTGGAACAAGCCACCAAGGGGAGCGGGGGATTCTCCGGTTCCTGCTGTCTCCAGATGAAGGCTGGCTGCTGTTCTGCAAGGGATGCTTTTGCCAGATGAAGTTGTTGGCCTAGGTGCAAGTGCAACTGGCTGAACCATGGCGGGAGCCCGCCACGTGCAGGGGGCCAGCGGAGATGACCTAATCATCTCAGCCAGCCTTAATAGTTGTGACATGCTCTTAAAAAAGGTCTTGCTGTTAATGCAAATTCTGAATATTCATGGGTCAGTTCATTCTGACCCTTTAAAGAAATATCTTTCAGCTGGCACCAGCCACGGGGCTGGCGATGCTGTCCCCCGTGCCTCCAGGGATGCTGCAGTACGCTGCCTGCCCCGTCCCCTGCAGTGCCCGGTGGGGTGCTGTGCGGGGCCCATTCTGTGCACACCGTACAGCCTCCCCTGGAAGGGAAACGAAGGCGTAGAGAGGTGCAGCACCTTGCTTTGGGGGTTGGAAAGGCCCCGGGGTGGAAGGGAGGCTGCTGGGAGGGGGACAGTGTGGCAAAACTGCCTTTCATCAGTCAACTGCAAAAATGAGCTCTCCCACACTGCAGGCAGTCGATCATTTTATATATTGCTTTTGTGTGGCAGGCCACAGCAGAGGACGTTGGTCCTGATTGCCCTTCGTCACCATCTCTGATCCTGGCAGCGCTCACCTTCCTCACAGACCTCGCACAGGGGCTTGGACGCACGCCTGCACTTGCACGTGGCTCTGTAGCTCCAGCCCTGGAAAATGGCTGTGATTAATTCTCAGGGCTGCTGATTAAGCAGGATGCACCTTGGGTTTGCTCGACCAAAGGATTGGGATGTGACTCGTTTGTTTTGCTTTTACTCATGTTCAACCTGGCTCCTTAAGGGAGGGCTCAGCATCCAGGGGAGCAAAGAAGATGCAGCCGGGAAGAGAAAGGACACATCTAGCACGTCTCAGGGGTGACTTGTTTGGTGAGACCTTGGAGAAGAGCCCGTTTCTCAGGCCCCCAAAGCGGAGGATGCCCCCTGCCATAGGCTGTTGTGTGAGGAAGAGTTTGCTGCTCAGCATGGGGCTGAATATTCCATGCTCCTTTCACCTGCCAAGCAGCAGAGATACCTGGGCATCTCATCACATCCCAGCCCACGCTCTGCCTGCGGCCGCTGCTGGGACCTCTGCGCTCAGGGGCAAAGTCTGCCCCTCCTCACCCCCATCTGAGCTCCAGGGTGGAGGTCTGAGCTTGGAGGTGCTGAGCATCAGACGTGGGGTCCTTCAGCTGCTCATGGCTGGCAGGCAGTGGAGAGGGTGAGCTGTCACTGGCACATTATTTACTTGAAGCCATAATGGACCCGTTCTTTCCAGTGCAGTCATGCTTTTGGCCTTAGAATACATGCAAAGATCAAAAAAAAAAAATTACAGGGGGAAAATAAACATTTATTGAAAGGATCTATATGTGCTGGCCGCGTTCTGCTTGGTATTCAGCACTGGAAGAAAGTAGGAACCTTTATGTTTACATCTGTACCAATTTAGGCTTTAATTTAGGCAATATAATGCAATCTATCTTTCTCTGGATTTTAATAGCTTTTCTATTCTTTTGCTCCATGGATACTTGGATATGTGAGCTCCTTTACTACGTGACTACTTAGGCCAATAAAAGAGCTATTTACTTAACACGTAAGTTTGCAGGCAGCCTTCTATGAGTCTGCTTGTGGAGGCTGCCTGCCATCCATGGCTGTGGGTATGAATATGCATAATTAATAAATGTTATTTGCTGGCCATCTATTCCTGAGTGTCTCAGCTCTCCTTGACCGAGAAATTCTGTCTCTCTCAGATCTAATGAAAGGTTTAGACTTTTTAATTTATTTTCTTAGATTAGACTCAGAAAATAACCTTATTATTCTAATAGGTAGATTAGTCCCTGAGGAAGATATGAATAAATGAAAAAGCGATAGGTGAAAAATAGGCCAGAGCTGCTATTACAGAAGAGTCTTCCTGACCTTTTAATTTTTGGTTCAAAACCATGGGAAATCAGACTCTGTGAGCATGCAAAATGCAGCCAGCCGATCGTGCCGCGCCAATAGCTGTTTTTCTGTGCGAAATGATAGAATTTCTACTAGAGCAAACATTTTCTTTGGAAATACATTTTAAGTGCCTGTTGCATTAAATCTATTTTAGATTGCGTCAAGTCCATAAATTCAATGTATGTGTTAAATCCCATTTTGGACTGTACACACTAGAGGGAGCTACGGAAAAACTAATCCCCGGGCTGCTGCCAGGCTCCTGCCAGGCTCCTGCCAGGCTCCTGCCCTTCTCCCCTAGGCCCTGGCCCCTGCCCGCTCCTGCCCTCTCCCCTGGGACGATGGGTGCCTTTTAGGAGCAAATCCTGAAAATAGCTGTTTGGGGATGTTGGAGGAGCAGTTTTGTTGAAAGTAAAGTGTATTGCTTGAATATGCTGATGTTTGTCAAAGTTTTAGATGGGGAAAAAAGGCTTTTATTTCCATCACATCAAAATGTTGCATTTTGAGAATGTCCCTGGTTAGGTGACGTTGGTCCTTTCGGATGTTTCCCCTGTGTTCCTGCTCCACACTGAAACATTGTGTATACAGCCAGGAAACACTTTTACACAGTAAACCGCTCTCAGCAGGACAAATTGCCACTGTTGAAGGTATCCAGGACCCAATTAAAATGTTTCAGGGGATTGGAAATTATTTTTGCAGCCTTGTTTCATCTGAAATTCCAGCTTTTTCTCCTGCTTCCAGCGTCTTTGCTTTCCAGCGCAGCAGCGGGAGCAGACTGCCGCGGTCCCCACGTGCCCATCATCCACAAATTTGCCTAATCTCTTCTTAAAATCCCCTGCGCTCCCAATACCTGCAGCTTCCCGCGGAGGGGAGTCCTTGGGGCTGGGGGAGAGCGAGCTCCTTTGCTTTTCTTCTTCCTGATCCCTCTTTGTGTTGGGAAACTGGGAATGGGATTTCCCAGCTTACCAGCAAAGTCCCAGCTTCCGACTGCCTCCCGGGCCCCCGTTTTCCTCAGCTGAATGGTACTTGTTTATAAAGGCTGACTTATATGACAGAGATGCAGATAATCTTTTTTCCCCTCCTCTGGGAGCTAATATTAGGAACCGGTGATATAATCCCCAGGCACTGATGGAGCCTTGAGGAGGTTAATGCGCTGCAAGGCCGGGACATGCCGTACAGCTGCTCCCAGGGCTGTATTTTCACAGTGACTACTTGCACTGATGGCTTCATGGAAAAGAGCGGGGCTGTTGCTGGAACAAGGCTGAAATCAGTGCAGAGGTATGAGAATTTAGCCCATGCTGTTATTAATGGTCATTACAGTGCTGCATACGTGAGGCCTGAATGATAACAGGCGCAGGCTGTTTGCTTTGCTGTGTTACAGTACAACGGCATCTTTGTTGCAGCTTTGATGAGCTGTCTATGCTGCAGCTCGGGTAAGGGCTGCTTTTCTGTCTGTAAGGAAACATCATCTCCGTTAAGGCAGAAATATTTCCCTCTGAACGACAAGAAAAGCAAAGCTGAGCAGTGGTCTTGTCAAGTGCTGTTCTGCTGATAAAACAGAAAATAGGACAAAAGTTTTCTGCCATCAAACAGGGTTATTCTCAGCAAAGAGCAGACATCTCCTATTTATTTATTTCCTCTTGCTCCTGCGCTTTTTTTGTGCCCCCAGCTGTGTAAAGTTTCAAAGGGGCTCTGGGTCTGATGCTGCAGTTCCCCAAAAGACCTGTCACTGGGGATAAAGAAATCCAGCAACAGGCTGGGAGAGCGAAGCAGACACTAGCTAATGAGTCAGGAAGGCTTTCCAGGGTTTCAGCTGAACCGTGGCGCAGCGGTGGATGCACGGCTTGGTGGGTGGGATACGCTCACCGTCACATTTTGAGGACCGCAGGTTTGAGCCATGGTGGTGCAAGGAGTGGCAATCCTTCCCGGCCTCTCCCGCTCTCCCACAGTGATTAGTGCACCTTTTGTAAATCACGGAAAAAGGAATATTAGCTGAGTAATGCTTAAACAAAGCATCTGTGTGTTTTGGTACGGTGGGGAGTATGCAGGCTGCGCTGCCCGGCCTGGCTGAAGATCAAATTTAAAGCAGCCTTTAGCTTCTGATGAAGCCTGACATGCGCTTCTGCCTGGAGCGGTGACACTGGAGGGAGCAATGGAGACCCATTTGGGAAAGGGAGATACCCCCTTAGCATCAGCCACATCCTGAGCCCACCAATGACCCAGGGAGGTTTATTTAAATTGGAGATGGAGACATTATTCCAAGGTGATCTGAAACGCGCACCGGACACGGTATCTGTCAGTGCTGTGATCTGCAGGGAAAGGTCTCCAGGGGGGACGGGGCTGGTTGTGTTCAGAGGTGATGCTGCGATTTGGAGGGACGCAGCAGGGGCAGTGTACGTTAGGGTTCCCCTGCATGCTGGGCACTGTTGGGAAACAATTTTTCTCCTTCTCAGATGCATCTCAGGCTCTCTGAAGGCACAGCTGAGCACTGAGGGACACAGTTGTGTCCTGTCTGTTGTTCCTCACTACTGTAGGTAGTTTAGTTAGAAAAAAGGCAGCAAGGCTGGCAGAAGCCGCTCTTTGCAATATGATGCAGCAACTGAAAGTAGAAACTCTGCTTTTTATGGCTCTCGTAGCAAAGCTTCCCATTTAGCCCAGGAGTAGCAGCTGTTCTCCCAGTTTACAACACACAAACAGACCGCATTGTTTTCTGATTTGCCTTTTTTATTACCGCAGATATTGGTCAGGTAGCTAGGGAAAAAAAAAAACAGGGAAAGACCAGCCCAGCTGGTTGGCTTCCGGATATTCGGGAACTGTAGGAGCTCAGCACACACTCTTCCAGGCAAACACCGCCCAGGTGCCCCCGCGGACGATGCTGCTATCTCCGGCTGTGTGGAAAGGGGTCTTCTTCAGGGCAGAGCGTGCAGGCAGGTGGGTTAGCGAGCTGGGAGTCCTGGGCGAGCCTTGTGTATATGGGACGTGTGCGAGCACTGGGAGATGCTCCACAAGCCGGGCAAGAAGCAGCCTGCGAGGCTGGCTCTGCATGGCTGACGGGAGCACTGCAATCAAAAGGGACTTTTTTTCCTCAAGTCGTCAAACACAACTGCATTAATGCGAGGGAGCAGACAGCTGAGTAGGCAGGGGCCATTTTAACATTGTGGTAATGCCTTTTTTTTTTTTTTTTTTAAACCAAGATCACACCTGCAAATGGCTGAACCGATTTCTGTAACTCAGGCTCCTCTGTGTCAGGTGTTCAGGGGGTGATTGCTTCCTCAGCTGATCCTTCTGCAATAAGCACTGGATTTTTTTTGAGAGCTTTCTCAATCTCATCTACCCTCCCGGCTGCTCTCATGGTGTAGCAAAGCAAAGGGGCTTCTGCCAAGGCTTGCCAGGCAGGCTGCTTTGCAGGGCTCTCCTCTGCCTTCGGGCGACTTGAACGCTTGTGAATTGGCAGCAGGTTATCAGCCCTCGCTGGAGGCAGGGGCTGTGCCAACACGCTGGTTCCTTCAGCGCATCGCTCTGGTGATTACAGCTTGACTCAGCCTTGCAGTGCTGCTGCTCTTCCCATCCGAGCCTCTCCCGGGAGCCAGAGGTTTTGGCAGGCACTTCTCCAGTGTAAGGTAGTGTCACTGGGGACTGGGGTTCATTTACCACGACCGACTGTCTCGCGTGTGCCCAAATTGGCTGCAGGCTCCGGCCATCGAGGGAGAGGAATGAGTGCCAGCAGCCAGTGAGTCAGTGAGCTCCCTCGGTATTTGCTAGGGTTGGGTGGGGTTCCTCAGAAATGCCAGTTCACTTCCAGAGAAACATAAATCACCTCGTTTATGCAAGTTTCAGTTCTGCAGATCCCTGTTTAACAGCCAGGATGGGGTTTACAGTTCATTAAAAAAAAAAAAAAAAAAAAGAAGAGGGCATGTGAAAGGAAGAACAAAAACTTTCACTCTTCCTTCGGATGACGACAAACACCGGGGAGCAGCCGCCCCCGGAAACTCAGGCCCCTCCCGCCTCCCCTCCCTTTGAAGCTTTGAAGGTTTCCTTCCCCTTGGTGGTGCGGTGACGTGACTGGGGACAGCGCGTTCATCAGGTGCTGGCACTCTCGCTCTGCAGAGCTGTGCCTGACTGCTTCTACAGCCGCCCGTGTCCCTCCCTGCAGAGCGGCTCCTCCGTGGCTGGTTAGGAGAAGGGTGCACAGGGTGGCCATGGCTGACCGCAGCTCTGGAGAAGGAGCGAGTCCTCCTTCCTCGTCTTGCCTGGCTCTGCACATCTCTGCGTGGGTGACGTGCGGGGTGGGGGGGACAGGAGCACTCTTTTGCCGGGGCAAGGGACCAAGCGTTGTCTTGTGGGTATGCCACCGCATCGGTCAGCAAAGAAAAACTCCCAAGCCCCTAAGTTTAATGCATCTGGGCCTCCCTTATCTGCTCCCACAAATTAACTGAGAGCATCTTTTCCTGCCCTGTCTTTGCTGGTCCAAGTCATCTCAGTTAAAAGCCTGACTGCTGGCTGGGGTCTTCTTTCTTTGTGCACGTACCTGGTGCTTGCAACCACCCACAGCCCATTGCCTCCCTTGTAAGTCCTTGTTCCCCTCCAGTGTTTCTACCTTCCACGTTATGTTCCTCCTCTTGCAAGTCCAAAGAACAAAGCTGTCCTCCCCACGCACTCGGGCACTCCTTTTCCTAACCGAGCTCTGCAGTGCAGAGTTATTAATAAAAAATCACAACATCATGTACAGCCCACACCATCACATCTGTCAATGTCACCACCACGCGAGATTGTGTGTTTTTTCCACCTTTTAGTGTCTCTTTGCTGCAGCGGTTGTTTAAAAAGAGGAGGAAGGCTGAGAAATCCCTCCTCACCTGCCAGAAGCAGCGAGCGATGATTTCAGATTGGGGTGTGGCAGTATGATATCGTCATTCATGGTTATTAAAAACTGTTATTTGTGAACATTCAGCTGCTAAAAATAAAAGATTTCTAGTACTCTACCAGGTTTTATCTTACTGAAGGTGTCAAACTAATCCTGGCTTGTCGGCCTTTTATGTAAAATGCTGTTTTCTAAGCAGTGCTTGTGGCCTGTGTCTCTGCTTACCTCTCGGTAACACGTGTAAGGTTAATATTCAGCAGTGGCCATTAAAAGCAGCTTCTGCTTGAGTGGAGTTAGGTTTTGAAGACTTATTTTCAGCATTTCCCATAGTACAATCTGTAGAGCAGTGCAGGAATGCAGTGCAGGACCCTCTCACAGCGAACGCTGGGTTTCTCTGCCGTGAGGGTGAGTGACGTGCAGAGCAACAGCGGACCCGGAGTCCTTCTGCCCCGGCACATTGAGGAATTCAGGACAAAACATTTTGAAGAAAACTTTGCAGCAAGAAAATGCAACACAATAGCAGGTTAAAGAGCGGGGCAGGACTTTATGGTGGGGGTCTGTCTTTCTGTGTTTTCCTTGGGGCTTGTTGCATCAGGGATGGGGAGCTCTAATGAGTTACCTCCCTGGTGCTCCCCATAGCAGTGTTTGGCTCGCTCTGTTGATCATCTTGCAGCCTTTAACAGCAAGAAAAGGAATTAGCTTGTAGCTTTCTTAGTACCTCAGAGGATTCACAGTACTGCAAGAACGTGGGAGAGGGGAAGGGGTCACAGCATAAACCTGAAGCACCAGGTCATCCAGCATGGGATGCAGAGGCCATGGTTCTCATGGCCACCTACAAAGAGATCTGCAAGTGGGTGTGAAGGTGACACTAGCCCAGAGAATGACTGCAGCCTTCATTAGCCCTCTTGGCCCAAACACTTTCTGTCTGTATGTATATTGCTGCTGGGGCGCAGATCTGCAGCCTTGTTTTGCTCTGCACACGGATTCGTTCATGTTACGCATCCGCAGGCAGCCCGCGTGCACGTTAGCAGGGCTTTTGCAGAGGACAAGCGGGGCCATTGGCATGGCTGGCCCCGAGGAGACAGCAGGGACAGGCAAGAGTCAGCGACAGCCTGTGTTTCGGGGAGCATGGGAACCCAACTGCCGGTGTGGGCAATGTGGCGGGTGCCTTTCTGTGCTGCAGCCGCTGCTCGTGAAAATGGGACCCAAATGGGTTTGTTGGGAGCAAGCCAAAGCTGGAATCAGAGTGTGACTGTTGTGTCTGTGGGGAGTGTAGTGGCAGCCCCAGACCAACTCGCTGTGTAGGCAAACAGCTGCCAGGAGAGTTTGGCGGAGCCAGGGGGACAGGGTGATGAAGAGAGGACTGCGATGGGACTGGAGGCTCCATCCAGTCCTCCTTGTTCACTGGTACATGTGGCTACCTGGGAATCTCATCACTTGAAGCGGTTTAAAATCTCGTGGACCTTGGGGGAGAAGGGGGAAGCTGGTGTGGGCTAGGCAGGAGGTAGGAGATCTCTTCCAACTGTAAAAATCCCTGACTGCCTTGTGCTGGCTTGTGTGAGTGGCCATTTACTTCCCAGCTAGAGAGCTGCATGGTGAGTGCAGCAGAAGGAAATCCCGCTCCATGCTGGAATTGCTCTGGGTCACAGTGTTTGCAGATGCTAATTTCTCTGGTGCCCGGACGGCCATGCCTGCCTGGTGTCGCCAGTCCCGCCCTCCCGCGCGTGTGCGCTTGGCCGCCCTGTGCAGTGCGGAGTATCGGGGATATTTCTTCCTCCATTGTTACAGCTACCTTACACCACGTGCTGCTTTCTGCTGTTTTATTTAGCAGTAAAGAGCAAAAGGTCACTTGCTCTCTGCAGCTTGATGGGGTGAGCGTGCCGTGGCGCATAATGCTGGAAGGACATCGAATCTACCTGCTCCTTCTGCTATCCATGGGCTGTTCACAAAACCACCCTAATATCCCTTCCCTCCAGACGCCTGCCAAAGGCATGAACCTCTCCTGCTTTGTAATTCCTGCCCAGGAGGTTTGGGATGCAGATGAGAAGCTGTAGACTGAGGGGCCCCAGTCTAGTCCTCTCTGGCTTCCTCCCGTCCCTGGGGCAGCCCCAAGCACAGAGGCTTGGAATATTCCTATTTCTTCTCTCTGCGGCAGGATTTAAGGTTCACCCAGCCGGTCCTCTGCCTGTTCACAGAGTTGAGTGCACAACCCAGCTGAGTATCCAGCCTCGAATATAAGCCCTTTAAACCCACCAGCTAAGCAATCTGCTAAGTGCTGCAGTTTTGTGCAAATCCCAGCCCAAGTTACCCAAGCATGGGCACAGCCAGGCTGCTTCGAATGGATGCTGCGAGCAGATCACACGCTTCTATAGCGTGCAGCCAGCTGGAGATGTAAAGCACCTATACGGCCGCCCACAGAAAGGAGCCTGCCCCGCTCCAAATACGGGACGTGGCATGAGTCAAAATGAGGGACACCAGAAAATAATAGACTTCGCATGAAGAAGAGCAATAATTTGCAGCTGTAAATCACCTTTCATCTACAGATCACAGAGGCGTCTCAAGCACTAATTAACGCAGCCTTGCCGCATCCCTGCCCCATAACTAGTGCGGGGCGATGGTTGTTCCATCCGCTGGCATGCAGCCACATGTCCTTGCAGGCACCTGCAAGAGGGAACTGGCTTGCAAGGTTGGTCCTGTTCCACTTCTCACGGCTGCGCTGGAGGTGCCTGGGCACCTGTGCCAAAACTCTGGTGTGTGTCCCAAGCGTGTGCAGGTATAGTGTCTGCTTCCACAGCAGGCAAGTGAAGATGGGCCAGGGCTTTGCACCAGCGAATGGACAAGGGGAGCAGAACCCACTCTGGATCCAATCCATCGAAGCCTTGTTTTTTATTTGATATTTTCTATGTGGAAATCACTATTTAGCTCGAAGAAGACTTGAGTGAGGAAGGTAAGCCCCTACAGCAGCAAAGAGCCCTGGCAGGGTTGTAAATAAAGTATGGTGGGAAAGTTTCCAATCTCCTAACGTTTTTATAAAAAAAACTTTAAGAGATTGGAAATGTGTGTATATATATATTTAAAATATATATATTTACAAAATATTTTCAAAAAAGCTAGAGTTCTTTAACCTTAGTAGTTATCTGTGTAAAGTTGGAGGCATATCCAAAGCACTTGTTAACTCAGGCATGGAGCGGAGAAGACAGCTTCGCAAGGATCTGCGCGTGCGGTTGTTCGTGTTCCTCAGGCAGCACGTGGAAGCCTGGCCAGTCCCAACCTCAGTCCCCCACTTCCCTGAGTTGAGGCATCTTTCCTAGGAAAAATGAAATATGCTTTTTGGGGAAGAATTTAAGTGTGAGAGAGAGATAAGAAGTGGCATAATCAGGAAATTTCCCAGTTAGCTGTAGGGGTACCAGACTTGTCTTTCCTCCCCCTGAGCTGGGTGTCTACAACGCACACCCTGCAGCACGCTGGTGCCTGAAGGATGCATCATGAGACTCTGGGCTAAAACTTGTCTATTTTGAGTTTTCAGTGAGCAAAATGAAGCAGAAATTACTGGGCTGCATGCGGGAATTGTAATGGAAGACTGTGAAATACGGGAGAGGGGAATCGGACTGGGTAGTCTCTCTCTGCATTCAAAACATCTATGAACATTGTTGAAATGCTGTGCGTGATCATTTTGCATGGCTGAAAATAGCTCTGCAAGGTGCCGGGCGACAGCGCAAGCCAGCCCCTGGCATCGCGCGGCTCCCAGCACCGCTTTACTGTCACACCAGGAGCTTTGCTGTACAAAGAAAGCACAACTGGAGTCTGCTGCTTTGTCCATGTTACAAGCAGGTAAATTAAAGGTTAGAGAGATTGTAATTTGCTTCAGGACATAGAGAATATCAGGGCAGGAGTGAGACCTGCGAGCCCTAGCTGACAGTCCCTTGCTCTGACTTCTGCACGGTGTGGGATTCGTTTCCTTCGTTAAAAATAACCTTGTTTGTAACCTCTGTTTCATGATTCAGCTTTTCTGCAGTCACCAACTGATCATCATCAAAGCAGGGTAGCATCAGATTTCAGGAGGAAGATGCAATAGGCTGTTGCAGCTCAGGGATGCTCCTTGCAAAGGGCAGGTCGACTGAGGAAATGGGGGATACCTTGTCAAGGGGCTGCTCTTTTTGGAGAGGAGTTCTCCTCTGAGATTGCTGTGCCAAATCCTAAACTGCCTGGAACTCCTGTTGTGCAAATCCCCACCCATGGCTTCTGCCCTGCCAGAAACACCGGTGCTTCATCACCATGAATGTGGCCCTGTGCAGGCCCAAAGGTACAGACAAACGTGGTTTTCCTGGTTCCTCTCCTCCTTCTTGCCTGTAGGTCAGAGCATCAGACATGCGTCGCTCTACACGGTGACCTGGAGCCCTACCAGTGGCACAGCTACCGGTTTTACGTCTAAAGTGAGACTCATTGCCAAGGAAAATCTCCTAGAAAGTCCCACACACCCGCTTTTATTCCTCGCACTGCGGTGTGATACGAGTGTCTCGCGAGCAGCACAGCTCTCCGGGCTTTTAAGGACCGTGTTGCCAGGGTTTGCTTGCTGCTGTATTATCTCGCCTGCAAAAATCAGGCTACGCAGCTGCAATCCTCATCCCATTTAGCAGACAGGGAAATGGAGGTACAAAATGACCAGGACCAGCATTTTCCAAAAGCGTCTAGTGATTTTTTTGGCTAGCTCTGAATTAAATTGCCACTTTCAGGTAGGTCAGCCTACCGGCCACTTCAGCAACTGCTGGCCCAAGTGATGTGTCCGTGGCCACACAGATAATCCATAGCAGGGACCTAAACAGAAGCCAGACCCCTGAGACACAACCCTGTGATGCAAATTTGAGCTCGTCCTTTCTTTTTTAGGGGCTAATCCTTTGTCCTTTCAGCAAGAGGAATTTTCCATAAATGTGTTGTTTTTTTTTTTTTTAACACATCATTGTGTGTTTAATGTTTAACAGTGGGATCATTACAGTTTTATTAGCAGTATGTAGTGCTTTTTCATCTTCAACTGACTTTGCAAACATTAACTAATTGATCTCAACTATGAATCAGTGGTGGTAACTAGGAAGAGAGGCAAAGTGATCTCCTCCTGGTCACTGAGGAAGCGGTTGTCAGAACAGGGTGCAGAAATCAGGGCTCCTGCTTTGCTGCTCAGACCACGAACACCAGCGGTTTTATTACAGTCATTTCCATTAGCGCTGCTGTCAGGGAGGGCCACGCTGTGTGCAATAAACAACCCTCAGCTGCTTCTTTCTGCTTCTGGTTGAGCTCATGCTTGACAAAATGTAGCAAATGTCGCCAAACCCCATAAAACGCTGATTTTTTAAAAAAAATATGTGATTGACTTTGTTTTTCTTCAGTGATCCGGTAGTTGCTGGTTGTTTTCAGCTCACCCTAACAAAATGCATAATTAAATTATCTATATTTGTGGAAATGAGATGCTAAAGTCAGAAATGAGCGGGGTTGCTTGCAGCCAAAGTCTGTGAGGTTTTTAAGGGCCACATTGGCAAAGACTGACTTGAAGCATCCTGAAGACGGCTGCCAGGAAATTAGCTCCTCGTTTGCAGTATGCAGAACATGTACGACGGCTTTATGATTTACTCTCTCATCTGCTTCACATTGCGCCTATTTTCCCTCGCGACTGTCCTGGCGTACGCAATTTTCTGTTGCAAAACAGGAGTGAAAATGAGCACTGCAGTGTGGGAGAGCTGTGCCGCTACCCAGGTGAGGGTGGCCAAGCCTGGCAGGGACACAGCCCCTCTGCGGGGGGGAGTGACAACAGCTTTGGGGACGGAGGGGACACAGCGGGGGGATGTGATGGTGGCGCTGAGGACAGACGAGATGTGTTTGGGGGGATGTGATGGTTGTTTGGGGGACAGAGGGGATACAACCCTTCAGTGAGGGGATGCAACGATGACTTTGGAGATAAGGGTGGGCGCAGTGGGGGGATGTGATGGTGGCTTTGGGGAGAGGGTGGAGGTGTGATGGTGGCTTTGGGGACAGTGGCGATGCAGCCCCTCAGCAGGTGGCTGTGGTGGTGGCTTTGGGGACAGGATGGACACGGCGGGGGGGGTGCGGCGGTGGCTTTGGGGAAGAGGTGCAGGTGCTGGGCCCGGCTCCCGCTCCGGTGCGCCGGACGGTGCCCGTGCCACGCCGGCGCGGGCAGCTGCGGCAACCCCGCAGCTGCGGGAGAAGCGGTCCGGGAGCCCGGAGGGGCAATACCGACCGGGAGACCCTCCCGCAGGGCCCGGGAGCGCCGGCGACGGGTGCGCGGGGCCCGGCGGGGCGGGCGGGTGCCGGGTCGGG